>OZ026551.1:5664873-5672373 GCA_964020155.1 Chondrilla cf. caribensis | reverse complement strand
TCACCAGCTGAAGTTCCTCTGAATCTTTCAGTCTCCTTCAAAGGCTCAAGCTCTCTGAGGACCTTCAAGCACTTTTGAACCAAGCCATTCTCAAACAACTCGTCCGTGAAAGCCATAATCAACTTAGTAACCTGTATACAGAGCAAAGGCATGCAAATATGTATGTAGTGTGTGCCTGTGTGTGTGTGTGTGTGTGTGTGTGTGTGTGTGTGTGTGTGTGTGTGTGTGTGTGTGTGTGTGTGTACATGTTTACACATGCATACATTTGTGGAAAAATTGTGCATGTGTGTACATGTGTACAAAATAATATTCAGATGTGTGCGCACGTGTGTGTACATGTAACGTATGTATGCCTATGCACACACACACACACACAGTGTTGTCCCAAGTATTCCCTGTACTACACATCCTGACCTGTGGAGAGAGGTTCAGGGTCCAGGTGTTACCATCTCTTGCCTGGACCAGAGCCCTCAGGGCACTGAACACGCTCTGTCGACCATCGTGGTACAACAGGATGGCCACCTGTTGTCTCGAGTAGTCTGGAAACCGTGGTAACTGTTGCTCAGCAACCAGCATGAGTTCCAGCGCACTCTTCTCGTTGATGTCCAGGATATCACTCAGGCCTAACACCTGGTCAGTGATGTTCGGGTTGAGCTTCACGGGAGAGGCTTGCGTAGACAGTGATATCCCAAAAGTGGTGGCACTCTTCACCTCATCTCTGTCAGCAAGGTTCTTTTGCTGTGAGAAAGCGAAGACATGGTCAATTGTAGTCTTCATGTCACCAGCTGCTCAACACAATACCAACACACTATATCATGTACATAGATACACTGTACATGTAGCTTCATTGTCATCAGCTCTTGTGATGGATATTCCACCATCAATATGCAAATGTGCTACACTTTGTATAATATGTAGCCATACATTGTAGGTACAGGGTAGGTGGGTACTTGGTAGGTACTAAGTAGGTTGGTACTTGGTAAGTACAGGGTAGGTGGGTACTTGGTAGGTACAGGGTAGGTGGGTACTTGGTAGGTACAGGGTAGGTGGGTACTTGGTAGGTACAGGGTAGGTGGGTACTTGGTAGGTACAGGGTAGGTGGGTACTTGGTAGGTACTAGGTAGGTGGGTACTTGGTAGGTACTAGGTAGGTTGGTACTTGGTAGGTACAGGGTAGGTGGGTACTTGGTAGGTACAGGGTAGGTGGGTACTTGGTAGGTACAGGGTAGGTGGGTACTTGGTAGGTACAGGGTAGGTGGGTACTTGGTAGGTACAGGGTAGGTGGGTACTTGGTAGGTACAGGGTAGGTGGGTACTTGGTAGGTACAGGGTAGGTGGGTACTTGGTAGGTACAGGGTAGGTGGGTACTTGGTAGGTACAGGGTAGGTGGGTACTTGGTAGGTACAGGGTAGGTGGGTACTTGGTAGGTACTAGGTAGGTGGGTACTTGGTAGGTACAGGGTAGGTGGGTACTTAGTAGGTACAGGGTAGGTTGGTACCTGGTAGGTACTAGGTAGGTGAGTACTGGGCAGGTACGCTGTGGTTCTGTAGGCAGGTACTCCGGTAGACGCTACACATACAATACACATACAATACACATACAATACACATACAATGCACATACAATGCACATACAATACACATACAATGCACATACAATACACATACAATGCACATACAATGCACATACAATGCACATACAATGCACATACAATGCACATACAATGCACATACAATGCACATACAATACACATACAATGCACATACAATGCACATACAATACACATACAATACACATACAATACACATACATGCACACAAGTGAGCAACTGAACTGTGGATACTGATACAAATCTATAAATGCCAAGTGGAGATCAGCGACTAAAGGGCGGAGGTACTGGATGCAACAACGATACAACAACCAGGAGAATAGGTCTACTTTTTTTAAAAAAACCGTCATTCTCACCGGTCGTTCTGCTAGGGTTAAGAAGGCTGGCTTGTGTCTTCTGAGAAGCGGTTCCAAATCATGGTAGATCTCCTCCGATCGACCGAACACAGCTGAATTAACGACGTGGAGCAGTTCCTTGTATGAAGACCATGTCGAGGAGCTCGAAGATGCCATTGATGTGAGCTTACAATAACCAGTACGTACTTAAAGGACCTTCCACAAATAAAGACATATATGATCAGCCATTTTAATTTAGAAGCGCGGTCAGAATGCATCACGTGATTTCTTCTTGATAATAATATACGTACTGTACCATGGACTGTACAATGCAACGTGCTCAGTTGGTTCATAGACTGGTTCTTGAGTCAGTACATACTTGTGGTAAATGATTTGTGAGCCCCGAAAATGGCCTCTGAAGAGTGGACATGCGTCCTTTGTGCTAAGGTTCCACTGCATAGAATAAAATAGCTAGGAATTCGGTCGTATGCTAATTCGACCACCTAGTTCTCTGTGGATACGTAAGATGAAAAGTTAAACTAAGGTCACCTGTAGGCCTTACTGATGATAGATAGAAAGGGTGCAAGAAATAAGCGTATTCGGTACATCCCAGGAGAAAATATTACCATAGACACTCTATACTACGTAGTATAGAGAGTCTATGATATTACTTTTCTCGCAATATGGTCGAGTGCATGTAAATTCAGCCGTATGGTACGCCAAATGTTGCAATAATCCAACTCATCGAAACGAGAAACTCACGACGTCGCGAACAACCGGCGGCACATGCAATCACACGACGTCGTGAAAGACCCCCTGGGAATTCGAAGTTTTCAGCACATCCAGGATGGTTTACCGCGTTTAGCAGGCACGAAAGATATCAATTTTACCATCAATATCATCAAATAAATAGAATTCTATATATTACTTGACAAGTAAAGTACACATACAAGCCTACATTTACTGTCAGACCAGTTATAAACTTTCAAATAATCTGTGTACATGAGGACAAAATTATAACACGACATTAACCTATGACTGTGTATAAATATAAAATATTTCAAATCTCAATAATGTTTGTACAAATAATTTCTGACTGAATCACATCATATCGGTGTTCCGTGAGAATGCGTAGAGCTACCTATGACTCCCTTGAGCATCAACAGACACTCGTTCTTCTGTTCAGAGTTCAACTTGTCCACCAACTGGATCATGGTGTCCATGGCCAACTCGGGCTTGGCCTCGATTAGCCTGATGTTGGACAAGAGAACAGGCGATCAAAACACACTTCAGTGAACAGGGGAACAGTGTGCGATAAATGAATGTGTTCTATGTGAAATATAAAGAGAGGGGGGAGGGAGAGAGGGAGAGAGGGGAGGGAGAGGGGGAGGAGGGAGTGAGGGGAGAGAGGGAGGGAGGGAGAGGGGGAAGAGGAAGGGAGTGAGGGAGAGGGGGAAGAGGGAGGGAGTGAGGGAGAGGGGGAAGAGGGAGGGAGTGAGGGAGTGAGGGGGCCAGACAGAGAGAAAGGGAAAGAGGGAGAGGGGATGGAGGGAGTGAGTGAAGAAGTGAGGGGGTTAGGGATGGGGAAAGATAGAGAGACAGGGGGAAGGGAGAGAGGGAGGGGGAGAGATAGAAAGAGGGAGAGTAGGGAGGGAGATAGAGAGAAAGAAAAGGGAGGGTGGGAGGGAGAACATAAGTGAGGGACTCACTTCTTCACTTCTTGTATTGCGTGGTCTCTCTTCAATAGCTCAACATTTTGCAAGAAGACAGACTTGTTTGGGTCTGTTTCTCTCAGCTCTTGCTCCAACCACTCCACAACAGCCTCACTGTTGTGCCATAGGTAAGCCTATGGTGGAGGAGACAGGAGGGTAACTAGGTATGTACATGCATGTGCACACACACACATGCACACACACACGTGTACACACACACACACACACACACACACACACACACACACACACGTGCACACACACACACACACACACACACACACACACACACACACACACACACACACACACACACTCACGTTAACTGTTCCTTTGCTTTCAGCAAACCACCTCCTCAACATGGCACTACCCTGTCCATATGACAAGTCTCTACAAGTACACAAATGAGAGGGGAAACACTATAATTGGTCACCACTCATCTCATTCTATACATTCAATATTCTCAACAATACAATGGGTATAACCCTGTCATCACTCCCTAACCTGTTCACGCTCATTATCCTCCTGATTGCTTGTTGCTTGCAGAGGAGCCTCCTCAGTCTCCAGTAGAAGAACTTCCTGGCAGAACTCCACTCCAAGATGTCCTGTAAGAGATCATCATGAGTGAGTCTTATCCTTGAGGGAGTACACACACACACACACACACACACACACACACACACACACACACACACACACCACACTCACACACACAAACACACACACACACACACACACACACACACACACACACACACACACAAACACACTCACAGTAATGACGCCCTTCTCCATCATACGTCCTGGTGTGTCGTGGAGATCAGCAAACTGCACTGCCACCTGTCGGTACATCGGAGAAAGCAGTTCTTCTCTGGCCTTCACTTGTCGGTAGAGAAGCTGTCTCTCTTCCTTAGTCAGTTCGGATCCCTTGCTGCGTTCCAGCAGGTCAGCGTAGATGGGATCAAGGCGGGACATCGCCTTGACAACGTCTTTGTGTTTAAATTTGATCTCAACTGTGCCTTCCGGCTCCAGAACTCCACCTCTGAATGTAACCATGGTAATATGAATATAAATATTGAGTAACATTTGAGACTTGACCAATGAAATTGTGCTATTAGTGAGGACAATTGATTGTAAACAAATATGACAATCGCCATGGTAATACTCACCTACTGTCTTTATCGGCATACATTTCCATGAAGTCAGGATTGATTGTGGGATCCACGACAACCCAAGCCCCACCTCTCAATTCTCCATGTGGAGGCATGTAGACCAGAACGGGCTGGCGGTAGTCCACCAGAGCATCCACTATCATAGCTCCGTATTTGATGACTTCATCATACATGTCTGGATGGAGGGGGGGAGGGAGGGAGAGAGGGAGGGAGGGAGGGAGGGAGGAAGGGAGGTAGGGAGAGAGGAGGGAGGGAAAGAGAGGGAGGGAGGGAGAGAGGGAGGGAGAGGGGAAGGGAGTGAGGGAGAGAGAGAGGAAGGGAGAGAGGGAGGGAGAGAAAAAGATAGGGAGAGAGGGTGGGAGAGAGGAAGGGAGTGAGGGAGAGAGAAAGAGAGGGAGAGAGGGAGGGAGAGAGGAAGGGAGTGAGGGAGAGAGAAAGAGAGGGAGAGAGGGAGGGAGAGAAAAAGATAGGGAGAGAGGGAGGGAGAGAAAAAGATAGGGAGAGAGGAAGAAATCGGAAGATGCACACACGTAGGTAGGGAGGATCATTGAACCTTGTTACGCAAGCAAATACATATACCTAATAACACACAATCTACATTCATAGACACAATATTACACAATGTACATGACCACACATGTACACAACCACACATGTACACAACCACACATGTACACAACCACACATGTACACAACCACACATGCACATGACCACACATGCACATGACCACACCTCTCATTCCTCCTGAGAAACCTCTCCAATTGGCGAAGATCATCAGAGGGAGCTCCTCCTTGTTGAAGTCCTGGATGGCCTGAGCCGTCTTGAAGGCGGAGTTTGGAAACCACACCTGTCCCGCTTGAGAGATCACGTGAAACTCGGTGTCTAAGTTTGCCGGGTCGGCCGGTACATTCACTTCCACTGTTCTCGTTTCCACGGTGATCACACCTACGGGAATTCCCCCTAGTCTAGCCCGCCCACACACAACTGTCTGAGCCCATTTCGACTGCACTTCAATGAAGCTTCCCTCGTCGAAGAAACCACTTTCAAACTTTCCATCAACCTCTCTTCCTCCGATCATCCATCTTGGATCATAGGGCAGACTGGTGGGCGTGAACCCGACTTCTCTATCAACTGGATCCACCGGAGACATGATGGGCAAGGGAGCTCCCTTAGTCTTTGGCACATAACCCAACCACTTCACTATTTGTAGAATTCCCTGAAAGTCGGTGGGAGCAGTGAGATGCGTGATCCCATTGTAGAACATGATTTGGATGCCCCCGAGTTGAGCGTTGCTCTCGTACACCTGTGGACGGAGGGGGGGGGGGGGTGAGGAGTGGTGGAGTAGGAACAGTACAGCTAATGCTAAAACAAGTGAAGAAGGTTACCAGTAAACCGATGAGGAGTTGGAGTACTTAGATGTGTCCTACCAGGGACATGTAAAGAGGGCCCTATAAGCACACATGTACAGAGGGCCTTATAAGCACACATGCACAGAGGGCCTTATAAGCACACATGTACAGAGGGCCCTATAAACACATGTCCTACAAGCACACATGTCCTACAAGCACACATGTCCTACAAGCACACATGTCCTACAAGCACACATGTCCTACAGGCACACATGTCCTACAAGCACACACATATGGACCTACATACACTGCACAAGTGAATATTCAGAGATACATGGTGGCAGTACTACACACTGTGGTGGGCCCACTGCACTAGACACGCCCAGGTACACACCTCCTTGCCGAGGACTTTGTTGAGTGCCCCGGATCCAGTCAAGATGATGTGGGAGTTGTCAACCTGGATGACACGCTGTCCCAGACGCACCAGGTAGGCTCCAATGCCAACCGCCCTACAGGTCACCTTCAGACAATGAACAGAATGAGTGGGAGTAGGGAAGATTACAATGTAAGGTCTGTCATAATACTCAGTACAGGTTGGTAAATACATACAGTACACACAGTATATACAGTACACACAGTACATACAGTACACAATACATACAGTACACACAGTACATACAGTACATACAGTACACACAGTACATACAGTACACAGTACATACAGTACATACAGTACACACAGCATATGTAGTACATACAGTACACACAGTACTGTACATAGAGTACATACAGTACACACAGTACATACAGTACGCAGTACATACAGTACATACAGTACACACAGTACATACATTACATACAGTACATACAGTACATACAGTATACACAGTACATACAGTACATACAGTACACATAGTACTGTACATAGAGTACATACAGTACACACAGTACATACAGTACACAGTACATACAGTACATACAGTACACACAGCATATGTAGTACATACAGTACACACAGTACTGTACATAGAGTACATACAGTACACACAGTACATACAGTACACAGTACATACAGTACATACAGTACACACAGTACATACAGTACATACAGTACACATAGCATATGTAGTACATACAGTACATACAGTACACACAGCATATGTAGTACATACAGTACACACAGAACACACACACACACACACACACACACACACACACACACACACACACACACACACACACCACACACACACACACACACACACACACACACCACACACACCACACACACACACACACACACACACACACACACACACACACA
>OZ026551.1:5652373-5657373 GCA_964020155.1 Chondrilla cf. caribensis | reverse complement strand
TGTGTGTGTGTGTGTGTGTGTGTGTGTGTGTGTGTGTGTGTGTGTGTGTGTGTGTGTGTGTGTGTGTGTGTGTGTGTGTGTGTGTGTGTGTGTGTGTGTGTGTGTGTGTGTGTGTGTGTGTGTGTGTGTGTGTGTGTGTGTGTGTGTGTGTGTGTGTGTGTGTGTGTGTGTGTGTGTGTGTGTGTGTGTGTGTGTGTGTGTGTGTGTGTGTGTGTGTGTGTGTGTGTGTGTGTGTGTGTGTGTGTGTGTGTGTGTGTGTGTGTGTGTGTGTGTGTGTGTGTGTGTGTGTGTGTGTGTGTGTGTGTGTGTGTGTGTGTGTGTCCTGCAGACTCACTCTCATAGATAAATCAAAATCTGATTGTGGGTTTGATCCCTCTTCCCAGATCCGTTCCAATTCTGAAAAGCTGGTTGTACTGGGAGTGGAAATCTGAGGTGAGGGTGGTTCTGGGGACAAGGCAGCGGGGAAGCGGGAGATCAGCCGTTCAAGATGCTTCTGACAGTCGTTGAAGGACTCGAAGGCGGCCATTATTCCCGCTCTCTGGATGTCCGATATCATTGCATTGTCTCTGTATTTGGACAGGTCTTCACCGAGACTAATCACCTGCCAAGTATATACAGTATACACAGTACATACAGTACACACAGTACATACAGTAAATACAGTACATACAGTACATACAGTACATACAGTACATACAGTACATACAGTACACACAGTATATACAGTACACACAGTATATACAATAAATACAGTACATACAGTACACATAGTACACACAGTACACACAGTATATACAGTACACACAGTACATACAGTACATACAGTACACACAGTACACACAGTACACACAGTACACACAGTACATACAGTACACACAGTACACACAGTACACACAGTACACACAGTACACATATTACACACAGTACATACAGTACATACAGTACACACAGTACACACAGTACACACAGTACACATATTACACACAGTACATACAGTACATACAGTACATACAGTACACACGGTACATACAGTACACACAGTACACACAGTACATACAGTACACACAGTACACACAGTACACACAATACACACAGTACATACAGTACACACCAGCGGTATAGACATGAATTTTGATGCTCTTCTGAAAGATGTTCTCCTGTTTGGATGAGAAGACGGAAGCAGGAATTCCCACTCCACTATCAATGGTTCTTCCGTCTGTAGGGAGGGGAAAGGAGTGATGGCGAAGATGGTGATGGTGTGATGATAGTGAGAATGGTGATGGTGTGATGATAGTGATGACGTGATGAGAGAGAGAATGGTGACGGTGTGGTGAGAGTGAGGAAGGTGAATGTGTGATGAGTGAGGATGGTGATGGTGTGACGATAGTGATGGTGATGGATATGCAATGAAGGATTCCAGTGGTGACACACTCACTGTACACACACCACCCACCACACACTGTTGGACTCACTGTACACACACCATCCACAACACACTGTTGGACTCACTGTACACACCATCCACCACACACTGTTGGACTCACTGTACACACACCACCCACCACACACTGTTGGACTCACTGTACACACACCATCCACAACACACTGTTGGACTCACGGTACACACACCATCCACCACACACTGTTGGACTCACGGTACACACACCATCCACCACACACTGTTGGACTCACGGTACACACACCATCCACCACACACTGTTGGACTCACTGTACACACACCATCCACCACACACTGTTGAACTCACTGTACACACACCATCCACCACACACTGTTGGACTCACTGTACACACACCATCCACAACACACTGTTGGACTCACTGTACACACACCATCCACCACACACTGTTGAACTCACTGTACACACACCCTCCACCACACACTGTTGGACTCACTGTACACACATCACCCACCACACACTGTTGGACTCACTGTACACACACCATCCACCACACACTGTTGGACTCACTGTACACACACCACCCACCACACACTGTTGGACTCACTGTACACACACCATCCACAACACACTGTTGGACTCACGGTACACACACCATCCACCACACACTGTTGAACTCACTGTACACACACCCTCCACCACACACTGTTGGACTCACTGTACACACATCACCCACCACACACTGTTGGACTCACTGTACACACACCATCCACCACACACTGTTGGACTCACTGTACACACACCACCCACCACACACTGTTGGACTCACTGTACACACACCATCCACAACACACTGTTGGACTCACTGTACACACACCATCCACAACACACTGTTCACCATCCACCACACACTGTTGACCCCACTGTACACACACCATCCACCACACACTGTGGGACTCACTGTACACACACCATCCACCACACACTGTTGGACTCACGGTACACACACCATCCACCACACACTGTTGGACTCGCGGTACACACCATCCACCACACACTGTTGAACTAACTGTACACACACCACCCACCACACACTGTTGGACTCACTGTCTCGTGCTGGACGCTGACGACCTCGTAGGCAATGTATGACCTCCTCACATATACCTCTAGAGCACCCATCCGAATCAGCTTGTTCTTGTGGTAGAAGAAGCTTGGGAGAATGTCGAAGACGGCTGTTTCTGACGTAATGAGTTGCTGTAACGAAGTAAACAACAACAAACAATAATATCATACAATAATAAACAAGTATACGTATGTAAATGCCTAATAATAAGTAACAATCCAAAAAATTATTATGTAAAGAATAATTAACAAAGAAAAAACATTCCTATTCAAACAACAACAAACAAACAAATACACAGCAATAAGTACGCAAGTGATAACAACAAATCCACAAATAGAAAACAGGTATTGTAATTCACATATGCACATGTGTGAATAGAAACTATATGAACTTGAAAACTCAGTTCATTGTATGTTCCAGTTCTACATACAGTGGAACCTCTCTATTAAGGACACTTTGGGACCTTAACTTTAGTCCTCAATACAGAGGTTTCCTTGATTCAGAGGTCATTTTATACACTACAGTACTACACTGGGACACAGAATGGTGTCCTTAGTACAGAGGTTTCCACACTTGAGAGGTTTGTAATAGAGAGGTCCCACTGTATAGTGCACACACATGCATATCATATTAATCATCTCTCACCGGTCCCTACAAACTATCAGTTCCCATGGTAACACATACCTCCATCTTGTCAGCCTGGAATGTATCGTCTTCGATGGCAGACATGAAGATGGACTCCACCTGGTTGTAGCGGACCTGGTAGGACGGCTGGGAGGCGGTGATGAGGACATGGTGGGCGCGAAGGGACACCGGGCTGTTCTTGTAGTTGTTTAGCTGCGCCAACGAGGTCAAGATGTCCACCATTTCTTTGGAAATCTTGACTCCTCCGTCTGAACCCACGAGACCATCCTAAAACAAACAGTACACACAGTACACACAGTACACACAGTACATACAGTACACACAGTAGACACAGTACACACAGTACACACAGTACACACAGTACATACAGTACATACAGTACATACAGTACATACAGTACGCACAGTACACACAGTACACACAGTACACATATGCCATATGAGAGGTAAACAAATTTACTCGGAACAAAATAAAAGGCGACACTAATATGTAAATAAGTGTTTACACTAAACAGCTCACAATCAATTTAACAGCAAGTTCATTCTTGGCCTTCACGTAGAGATGGGAGAAGATATCCAGGGTCACTGTGGCCATGTCGTCATCGTGGTAAGTCTTCAGCTCGCTGACACCCTTGTCGTAGGCACCTTGGAACACCTTCTCCACCCGAAGGTACTCTGAGAGGAGCTCAATGACCACGCCCCTCAGTCGGCCCTTCATGCCCTGGGTGTACTTACGCACGATGTCCACTATAGGGTTGGTCTGGATGTGGAATTTGTCTCTTTCCGTGCGACCTCGCAGATCAGCAGAGTAGGTGTCGATGACATGGCAGATCTGTATGTGGTGAGGTAGTGTGAGTGTGTCAGTGAGTGTGAAGGTGACAGTGAGTGTGTGTGTGGTTGTGAAGGTACATGTGAGGGTGTGAAGGTACGTATGAGGGTGGGAAGGTACGTGTGAGGGTGTGAAGGTGAGTGTGAAGATATTTTGGAGTATGTGGGTGTAAGGGTGTGTGTAGGTGTCTGGGAGTATGTCTGTGAGAGTTTGAATGTGTGAGTGTGTGCTTGAGTGTGTGGGTATGAAGGCTAGTGCACAATGTACATAGGTGTGAGGACAGGCAGGTTAAAACCAGACAATCGTCTTGTACAATTGGACAATCCTCTTGTGCAATCGGACAATCCTGGTGTTCATAATATGCACACACTATACCTGTAAACTTGGGAATTGTCCTAGGATTGAGGTCAGGTTGTGTGCGTACTGAGACAGCAACTTGTCAATCCCCCACTCCACAGCACTCGGGATGCGTCCGGACAAACTCGACATCATTTCCTGCAAAAGATGATAAAAGTCAGTGAAATTTAACTTGAGCATCAGCAATACCAGGTTGCATGTTAGTGTGAAGTAAAGGAGCAATAATGATTCGGATGAAGCATAGGCCAATGTGTTTAGTGAGTGTTCTGAATTGCACAGCAAATATGTACGTCTTGTCTGAGAGATGTACTTGCTATCAGTATTGGTCGACATGGTGTACACAAGCTAGGGATTCAGTGAGGTGTGTGTATTAACAGACGAACATATGCACTGACCAGGGTAATTCAATCATCATTATTTACGCTGGGGGGGCTTTCTTGGCTTTGCAAGGCACAAGACATTGTGCAGGTGAAACAAGAAAGAGGAGTTGAAAATTTGTGGGTTGGGGTTAGGTTAATGTGGTTTTAGTGTGTTAACCCTAACCTACTCAAATTACTTGGGCGTCTCTTCTAGGCTTAGAAACACCTTCTCATTCTAGGCTTAGAAACACCTTCTCATTCATCGAAGCA
>OZ026551.1:5644873-5647373 GCA_964020155.1 Chondrilla cf. caribensis | reverse complement strand
GAGGTACTCCACTGTTCCAGCACTTACGTATCCAACCATTTTGGCCAAACGCACAGCAGCTTTCTCCATCTCTTCTAGAATGTTCTTTGGAGCCACGGTAACCGGGGCCTCTTCGATGATCTTCTGATGTCTTCTCTGGACCGAGCAATCCCTACCAAATAAGGAAATCGCATTCCCATATTCGTCTGCAATGATCTGTACCTCGAGATGCCGGGCACTAATTGGAACAAAGGAACACATGCATTCACTTTTTGTACACGCAACATGCAAATATTTGTTGACTAACCACATCAGCATGTACATACATTGTTCACAAAATAAATTAACATGCAAATACTTTTTGACAAACAGCATTAGTAATATGCATGCACTTGATCACAAACTACATTAACACGCACATACTTATTTATTGACTGCCTACGTACATCAACAAGAACATGTACGTTCACAAATATTAACATGCACATACGTAGTTGTTGACAAATAACATTAAGATGCATGTACGTAGTTGTTGACAAACCACATTAACACACACGTACTTGTTGGCAAGCTGCATGATGAAGACTGGTGATCCAGGCACTTCAGCCTGGACCTGGTTGAAAAGGGAGGGAAACTCCTCAGCATTCCTTGCCTTCCTGATCCCCTTTCCTCCCCCACCTTCACTAGCCTTGATCATCACGGGATACCCGATTTTCTCTGTTGCCTGGAGACAAACAACAACAGAACACGCTCAATAATCACGAACCAAGAAACATGCTAACAACCGCCCCCTTGTAGCTGGGTATGGCCTTTAGCTAGTGGATTGGTGGAGGAACTATTCTATTAGACACTTTAATTCCATAATGATTCACCTTTTCAACAATGGTGACCTTTCACCTTTGAAACTGCTGTGTACATGTGAGGTTGGTATTGACCTCTGTGGTCAGGGTGTGCTAGTCCAAACTAACCACCTGTTCTATGATAACATGTATACTTACCTCTGTGTGCCCCCTTACGGAGAACAATAGATACAGTACAGTTGTATGGACGACTACAACTGGCTGCACGGTGACCCCACTTGTACACAGTTTAACCTGTACCCTTGTGTGCACCGTGATGGAGAATAATAGATACAGGTCCCACTGTGCTATACAGGTGACCATCCTAGGCAGGTGGCTGTTCATACAGGTCCCACTGTACTATACAGGTGACCATCCTAGGGAGGTGGCTGTTCATACAGGTCCCACTGTACTATACAGGTGACCATCCTAGGGAGGTGGCTGTTCATACAGGCCCCACTGTACTATACAGGTGACCATCCTAGGGAGGTGGCTGTTCATACAGGTCCTACTGTCTACACCATTGGTCCAAAGGTGAATCATCATCATCATCACCATCAACAATAGCAATTATAATAACAACCTACACTGATACATCAAATGCTGCCTTATCCTTCAAAGGTGAACACACACAGGCTAACCACCAAAGGTCACTCACCTCTAGCCCTTGCTGCACAGTCTCCACACAGCCCTTGCGGTACAGGTCCATTGGTACCTGGATCAACTTCCCCTTGGACATATCGGCTGCCGACCAGGAGATGCTGAGTCCGGTGCCGTTCCACGGGAGGGTGGGGACTTTGGCCGACTGGGCAACGATGGACGATGCAATTTTATCCCCCAGCGCCCACATGGCTTCTGCTGGGGGTCCCATAAACGTGATCCCACACTTGCTGAGGAGTTCGGGGAGACGGGGATTTTCGGAGGCATGCCCCCAACCCGCCCACACAGCCTAATTAGACAACAAAACATGCAAACGATAAACATTTAGGAACATGAGCTCAAAATATTGTGAATGCATGTGCATGTGTATACAAAAATAGCCATGCATGTATACATGTGATGCGTGTACATAAACTATACTACAGTAATCACATAATATTATGTATTATACACATTATTATTACACATATAAGGCAGTATAAATTATGACTCATTATACATGTGCTACATATGTACTACAATATGTTGTACTGTATGTATGTATGTTCAATATGATGCATTTTATGTATGTATAAAATGGGCCATTGCACATGTATGTAATGTGTACAATAGGAGGGGCTGTACAAACGTACGTACATGTTGACACACAAGCTAGCACGTCTAATGCATTGTTGCACACCCACAAACACCACACCTCCTGTGTACGCACTTTGATCATGCTTATTTATTTACATGGGGAGGGGCGTGGTTTCTACACGACAGTGGGCGTGGCCAGCACGCCTCCCCTAACCTGTACATTGCATCTCTTGGCAATATCCAAGATAAGGTCCACGTTAGCGTAGTTGTGGTTGTTCGAACCGCCCGGGACGGGGATAATGCTGTCCGCGAGTCGAATGAACTCTGCATTGGCTGCCATGTCTTCCGGGGAGACCATGGCAAAGAATTTGATGGCTCTTTCGTTGTTGAAGACCTCGTAGGCCCAGCGTCTTATGGACCGTATGCACTTGACGGCTGCTATTCCA
>OZ026551.1:5594873-5639873 GCA_964020155.1 Chondrilla cf. caribensis | reverse complement strand
TGAACAACTCCCTCAATTGCTACAGAGGCGGTGAATGGCACCACCGGGTATCGATTGGATTCAGAAAAGGGCTTCTTCCTCTACCTGGTATATCGTGTGGACCAAGATACAAACACTTGAATTCAAATCTCGCCAAAGGGTCGATTAGATGGATTCCCCAACAACAACCGCATACGACGCACATTCGACGCTCACCTGAAGGTGTTCAAGAAACGACGATTCGTTCCAAGAGGCTGTCTAGTTATGCGTAGGAGATTTCTCAGCTGTGGTCGCCGTGAATCAGAGCACACCTCTCGACGTCCTAACACCAGGCCTATCGCTCAGCATGAGGTGTGTGTAGTTGCGCCCTACCAGGCGTGATAACGATATTCATTGCTCGGGTAATTGAATTCATCAGGCATCACATCACTCTTTGAGAAAGATGGCTTCTAAGAATGTAGAATCGAATGGCATGCAAATTTCAGGGACAACACCCAAGCATTCTATGCATACACTAACCGACTCTAGTGTTGATATGTGTGAGAGATTTCATGTAATTTGACAAAAGTAGCTTTGAATTTACAAACTCCATTCGACAGCCAATCAATATGAAATGATAGAAATTGAGCCCATCTAGTGAACAGACTGCGTAGATAGTAAGGAATGGTATACATAGCGCACACACACACGCGCGCGCGCGCACACACACACACGCACACGCACACGCACATGCACACACACACACACACACACACACACACACACGCACATGCACACACACACACACACACACACACACACCACAGACACACACACACACATGTCCACTTGATGGTATGCACACGTGCAGTTATGTATTGAGAACCTTCAAGTACTCATTTCAAAGGAATCTGTGATGTATGCACACAGGCACTTGGAGACTTCAGTACATCCTGAGAGTTAACTGTACATGACACCGTTCACAGTCATTGCACGCATAACCCCAAGTGATGGGTATCAATTGTGAGGCATTAATAGCTACTGAGGAATGTCCTTTGTGGCTACTGTAGTACAATTGTTATAACACACACACACACACACACACACACACACACACACACACACACACACACACACACACACACACACATGCTGCTAAAAGAATGTTCAATTGTATACTGAATACCTCATAAGGGCTATATGTACACTTGGTCATATGTATACTTCATTTTATGTATCGTGAATAGAATCTGAAAGGCATCACAGGTCAATAGAAGTTTTTCAAAGAACACTTTCACTGCATAGCATACAATGTGTGGATGCAATAATACATCCTAATTTGACACATTATCCTATTGTTTCTCAAACAGATGTAAACTGAAGGGAGTCAATAACCAAAATATGCAAGGTGTTATTTTTCCGCCTCTGTGGTTTCACAAACTGAAATTCCACTCGTTTGGCTAGTCACACACTCGAATAACAGGATGAATTTCAGGCATTTGTACATGCGTATTTGCAGACAATAGGGCATACATGTGACATGTGAGTAGACACCAACTTGCAAATATATATACAGTACATGCACACATGTAGACACACACACACACACACACACACACACACGCACACACACACACACACACACACACACACACACACACACACACACACACACATATACAGAGCTATAGAATACACAATCCCATGTATGGCAGATGTATCAAAATGTACCTGTCTCCGCACTCTCATACTTTGTACTAGTCATAACAATTCTCACACAAGGGTCATACAAAGTACTTGTTTGACGTCTATATCCCATTTGATGCTGCGAATATGGTAAACGTGGCAACATGTAGTGTACATGTAAGGAACATACAATAACGTTCTTGCCATGTTTTGCATGAGAACAATAACAATAGTTATGGGAAGTTTTAGGGATCTCATCTCCTCATAATGTACCAAATGATGCTGTAGCTATTTCTGATCACATCCACCGTGAGGGTAGCAACCTTCCAGTCTAAAGGGAGTAAAAAAACTAAGTCAAAAAAGATGTGTACAGTGGAACTGCTCTATTAGGGACACTTTGGGACCTTGGTTATAGTCTTTATTACAGAGGTGTCCTCAATTCAGAGGTCATTCAATACACTACAGTACTACACTGGGACACAGAATGGTGTCCTTATTGATGAGTTATGTAGGTACTGGAGTTTCGCCCACACATTGTACGTACAGTGAATTCTCGTTAATCCACCACTGCTTTATACGCCAAACCTTTTAATCCACCACAATTTCCCAGTACCAATATAATGTACAAGTACCAATGAATATCCAGTTAATCCGCCAGACTCGTTATTCCATCATATTCTTTGAAAATGAATTGCAGCGGATTAATGAGTATTCACTGTACATGTATCAAGATTCTTACTATACAGCTGGCTGCATTACCAAGTTTGAAATGTACTAGAAACACAACAGGAGCATATTTTACAGTCTCAGTTGCTGGTGCATGTATCCATTTTGCATATGATTTGTATTAAATTTGTAACATTCCAGTGATCTCATATAGTTGTTTGCCCACATGTAAACGTCATGTATGGGTCAGACACGAAGTGTTGATTTGTGTCTGTCAGAGTGTTGGTCAAAACAACTGAGTACGTGTCGCTCTTTGAGAGGTAGGCTTGCTTAGCGAGACCTTACAAAATGGCTGCACACCTTACTAATATTCTGTGAAAGTTACATATGTACATTTGTACTTTTATATCAATTGACTGTGAGATACACTAGGAGCTCGTCAAGACAAACTACAAGGGACCCACAAAATTAGTACTTAGAAGTCTCTGTTAATCATCAGGAGTGTTAAAATGTGCTCCAAATCGACAAATTCATCAATACCTCATAGGGATAACTGCGGTAGCATGGTGTACATCAATGATGAGCGTCTTCCCATAACTTGCTGATAGGGAAGTATACATGTCTCTTCCTTGTCCCCAAAACTCCATTATCCAATTGGACGAGTAACAACCACTAAAACATGATTTTTAATATCCTACATGTTTAAAACACAAGTTTTGTCCTTAATTGGGTCACCAATTAACATTTATCACTGTCCAACATTCCTGGACAGAAACAGATCTTTGGATAGGTAAGGTGCCAGACCAAGTTCTATTTCTTGAAATGGAGGTGGGAATGGGTTTTGGTATAAAACATTTCACTACCTTAGTTCAGCAACCTACTGTCCTGTGCCACATTCACCCACGAACACTGTACAGTGTACAGACGCACCAGAGGTTGAGACGACACCCCCCATTATACTTCATGTATGTCATGTATACTGTATACTATTTAATATACTACATACACCTACCTAATATTCTGTACCATATTATATATATATATATATATATATATATATATATATATATATATATATACCACACTATATACCCGATTATCCATATATCATGCTATACTATTTTATGTTGTAGTATAATATTATTATACCATGCTTACTATATTATACTATGTCATATGATACTATACTATACCACACAATACTACTATTATATTATGCCTTACTATACTATACTACACTTTAGTATTAATGGTTATATCTACCAATGTACTGTACTTTCTTCTATGCAATATTGCACTATAGTACACAGAGTACAGCTGTGGTTCCACTGAGTGATTGCCTAGCAACACAGTGGAGCACTCTCAGAGACATGTCTTAAATGATCGGGAGCTCATAGGTGAAATAGTTCCCATCAACTCACAGACACACTTAGGGCTAGTTCCCATCACCTCACAGACACACTTGGGGCTTTATGTCATGTGTAACAGAATATCAAAGGACAGAAAACCTATCGTGGGAACCCACAAATTGTGTCTGAAACTATACTTGATATCACTCTGTGTACAAACTTCCCAACCGCTATATAACATGTATAAGGTCGATGTCCGGAATAGTGTAATCAGATCAGATCTGCAATTGAAACATGCATGTCCATAAATGGAAAAGAAATCCAGTTGAATATTTGCTCATGAACTGCTGTCTGTGGCCATACAGCTCAAAATGATCTCTGCGTGGAGTCTGATGAAACTGGATCCAGACCACACTTCTTCATCTCCACGGCAACATTGAACACATAATCGTAGTTCTCGGCCATGGATTTGGCCTCCTCCCATGTCCTCCCCCACACACAGATACCATGGCGACGAATCAACACAGCACACGTATCTGGATACTGTTCTATGGCTTCAATAAGACCGTCACAAAGATCACTTTCTTCATATGCGTTCTCAATGACAGGGACCACCAAGGTGTCGTCATAGCGATGATTCCCCCAGGTGTTACACTTACAAATGCCCTTAATCATTTGGAGATTGGACACACGGAACTCTTTCCCGGGGAACAAGATTGTTGCCATGACTGCTTTGGGTGAATGAGAATGAATAACAGCTCCCACACCACTCAGTTTATATATACACATGAATATGGGAGTGCACGAGGATCTTCGAAGATTCTTGTGGGGATGCGGGACTTCGCGTTCTTCTCCGTTTTCCGACAGCACGAAGAGGTCTTCTCCTCGGATTTTCTCCTTCAGAATGCCGCTTGGAGAAACGTAGATATTCCCATTATAGCGCATACTGAGACTACCTCCGGTACCCGTGGCCCATCCTAAGTTATACATAATCCTGCCCATTTCGGGGATAACCACTCTTGGATGGTCCTTCGTCAATTGTACATGCGGTTGATGGTGTGAAATCGAATCTCCCATCCTTTGTCTGAATCTCTGATAATATTATGGATATTCGCGGTATGTTCCACAGTTTATCACAGACTTGTATGCCACTCAAACCTCAGTGATGTGACAGTAAAACTATTTGCACGTCAAGTGATATCAGTTCCGCGTCACGTAAAACTTGAAAATCCTGACCAAGGTTACTTTTTCCAATAATTCAGGTTATGAAATGTTGCTATTTCTTGAAAAAATGACCTTCCTAGCAACATTAATTTTCATCCCATCAATGTGCATGGCGGGTGATGCTCGTTATATTATAGACTATCGTGTTGCCCACTTCCAATTGACTGGGAGGTAGTTCAAAGAGACTCTGAACATTATGATCAGAAATCACAGTACCACACTTCAAAAAAACTATGAAAATATGGTCAACACCTCCCCTTGGGAGGTTGTGTGTACATACAGTGGAGCCTCTATTAAAGGACACCATAGCAATTACCTCCTCAGCTACAAAGGGCACTTTCTTAGGCCCCAAAAATGAACTTTCCTATATACATTTTTCACCTCTGAACAGTGGACAACCTCTCTACAGTGGACAAATTAACTGGTCCCAATGTGTCCTTTATAGAGAGGTTCCACTGTAGTAGTGTCTGTGGTGCTGAGGGGTCAAGTAGAATATTTCCATTCAGATTAATTTTTTACTGCCACATTTTCTCATAGATAAAATGTGGCAGTAAAATCAGTCCCATGGTATTCAGAGGTGGGATATGTCTGGCCGAGTAGGATAATCCTAGGTTCTCAAATTCATCCCGTGTCTAAACTTTTAAAGCAACATTCTATCCTATAGGATGAAATAATAACATTGCTGTGGTCCAAATAAGTATGAGTATAAATACAATATGCATACTTCGCATTGTCCATGGTTAGAACGTATCATCATAGAGTGCGATAGCACTCCATGTGTAGGGGTGACAGGGAAAAATGGCGGCCTATATCATGCATACATTACTGTTACACAAATATATTGCCTATGGGCATGTATTAAGCCCCTGTCAGCATTTAAAAGCCGTTTCGGCTAATTTTGTAGTAATTATATATTATATGCACTCATTCAACTGTTGATCCAGAATGCGAGTTCAGTAAACACATGGGAATTGACACCAACAGTACATCATAATAGAGATAGATATGTATGTACGTACATGTGTATGCACTGATTAAATTGTTCATACCAAATACTGGATAATACCAACCACGAAATGTAGTATTCGGAAATAGAAAATACATCTGAAATATATCCCATTCAATTAATATGAATTTCTTCCATATACTCTACAGATGATATGATTCCATTGAATATGTGGTCACATGTGGAGAGGGAACTCTTTAGCTGGAGCTATTAGTGGGTGGGGTCTGAGGAAACTGGATCCAGACCACACTTCTTCATCTCCACGGCAACAGCAAACACGTAATCGTAGCACTCGGCCATGGTCTTTGCCTCCTCCCATGTCCTCCCCCACACATAGATACCATGGCGACGAATCAACACAGCACACGTATCCGGATATTCTGTAATGGCTTGACTGAGACCTTCACAAAGGTCAGCTTCTTCACATGTATTCTCAATGACAGGGACCACAAGCGTATCATCATAGCGAAGTTTTTCCCAGGTGCTACACTTACACACACCCTTGATCATTTCTAAATGAGACACATGGAACTCTTTCCCAGGGAACAGGATTGTTGCCATGACTGCTTTAAGTGAATGGGAATGGATAACAGCTCCCACCCCATTCAGTTTATATATACGCATGAAAAGCGGAGTACATCCTGATCTGCGAAGTTTCTTGTCGGGATGTGGGACTTCGCGTTCTTCTCCGTTCTCAGAAAGTACAAAAAGCTCTTCTCCTTGGATCCTCTCCTTCTGAACGCCGCTTGGAGAAACGTAGATGCTTCCTTGGTAACGCATACTGAGACTGCCCCCGGTACCTGTGGCCCATCCCAGGTTGTACATAAGCCTACCCATCTCGGGGATAACGGTCCTAGGATGGTCCTTCGGTAACGGTTGACTCCCCATCCTCTAATTTTAACTTGTCTTGATCGTATTTCGGCTTGTCTACGGTTTCATTGCCAATTATGTGCATGCCATTCGCACCTTGTGTGACGTGGTGGAGGTGCCAAGGGAGTATTGGGCGTATCACTGAAATATTATACCGCCCGGCGTGTTTTAGGTCCTAGGCCCAGTCGAACCAAAATTACTCGATCGGACCGTCGACAAAGCGAAGATTTTGAGCATCGAATGATGTCGATCCAGTAAATGGATTACTGGTCTATCGCCAGCCTCTCGGAGAGGTGGCGAGAAGTTATTCACTCACTTCGTGTGACGGTCGACGGATTTCATTACAGCCGCCATTTAATTGTATTGAATATAATTACTTAGTATCACCTCAAGATAACTCCAGAAGAAGGGTGCATGAGAGTAGCTATCACATGAATTTATTGTATGTCAATCAAAGATGATATGTGAATTTGAAATCGCTCCAGTAGTAGTGAATTATTGTTATACTGGCGTAGTCTCAGAGCCATACTGCCTTTTTGAAATTCAAACGGATAACTGAATTTGCCCTAATATGACTAAGAAGAGGGAATGAATCTGCAGACATCTTGGCAATGTTAATTTATACAGTATAACAGATACTTGAGACACAAACACACAAACACACACACACACACACACACACACACACACACACACACACACATACACACACACAATATAGTCTCCAGCATCACAGACCCATTCTTGCCTCATTTTTGAAATAGGAGTTGGGACAAATAGCTCTGGTCCTACTACACTAACACATATCTTGTAACAGCAGTTCACTGAGCTGGATGTGATTAGGGTCACTTAGCCAGTCGCGACAAGCAACCATTAAATTTTAGTAACAAAATATCCAAAATGAGGGTCTTACTTTTTTCAGTACAGTAATAGTAGTTCCATAATGTTTGGAAAATACAGTGAAACCTCTTTAATCCGACACTCAATGGGACCTGAGAATAATGTTGGATTATAGGAGGTTGTTGGATTATGGAGTGCCTCTTACCATACTTATGTATGGTGACTGTACCTCGTATAAAATGTTCGGATTAGAGTGAATGTTGGATAATAGAGGTGTTGGATTAACGAGGTTTCACCGTACATCAACTGTTGAACTTGTGATGGTCATATCAACCAATCGCTTTGAACTTGTGATGGTCATATCAACCAATCACTTTACACTTATTGTGCTACTATTAGATTGGCTAGCATGACCATCACACGCACACACTTGCATAATAGCACACTAAAAAGGAAGTGCATGACCGTGTCATATACAGTGGGACCTCTCTATTACAAACCTCTGAAATGTGGAAACCTCTATAATAAGGAAACCATTCTGTGGCAGTAAAACTATTTGCACGTCAAGTGATATCAGTTCCGCATCACGTAAAACTTGAAAATCCTGACAAAGGTCAATTTTTGCAATAATTTTTGAAATGTTGCTAATTCTTGAAAAAAAATTGACCTTCCTAGCAACATTAAATTTTTATTCCATAAATGTGAATGGCGGGTGATGCCCGTTATATAGGCTATCATGCTCTAATGCTATCGTGTAGCCCACTTCCAATTGACTGGGAGGTAGTTCAAAGGGAACATTATGATCAGAAATCGCAGTACCACACTTTAAAAAACCCATGAAAATATGGTCAACACAGCCCCCAGGGAGGTCGTGTGCACATACAGTGGAACCTCTATTAAAGGACACCATGGCAATTACCTCCCTACAAAGGGCACTTTTTTAGCGCTCGAAAATGAACTTTCCTATATACATTTTTCACCTCTGAACAGTGGACACATTAACTGGTCCCAATGTGTCCTTTATAGAGAGGTTAGACTGTAGTAGTGTCTGTTGTGCTGAGGGGTCAAATAGAATATTTCCATTTGGATCAATTTTTGCAGCCACAGTTTCTCATAGATAAAATTAAAGTGGCAGTAAAATTCAGTCCCATGGTATTCAGAGGTGGGATAATTCTGGCCGAGTAGGATAATCCTAGCTTCTTAAATTCATCCTGGGTCTAAACTTTTCAAGCAACATTCTATCCTATAGGATGAAATAATAACATTGCTGTGGTCCAAATAAGTATGAGTATAAATACAATATGCATACTTCGCATTGTCCATGGTTAGAACGTGTATTACCATAGAGTGCGATAGCACTCCATGTGTAGGGGTGACGGGGAAAAATGACGGCCTATATCATGCATATACATTACTGTTTCACAAATATATCACCTATGGGCAGGTATTAAGCCCCTGACAGCATTTAAAAGTCGTTTTGGCTAATTTTGTAATAACTATACATATATGTACTCATATTCAACTGTTGATCCAGAATGCGAGTTCAGTAAACACGTGGGAATTGACAACAACAGTACATCATAAAGAGATGGATATGTATGTACGTACATGTGTATGCACTGATTAAATTGTTCATACCAAATACTGGATAATACCAACCACGAAATGTAGTATTCGGAAATAGAAAATACATCTGAAATATATCCCATTCAATTAATATGAATTTCTTCCATATACTCTACAGATGATATGATTCCATTGAATATGTGGTCACATGTGGAGAGGGAACTCTTTAGCTGGAGCTATTAGTGGGCGGGGTCTGAGGAAACTGGATCCAGACCACACTTCTTCATCTCCACGGCAACAGCAAACACGTAATCGTAGCACTCGGCCATGGTCTTTGCCTCCTCCCATGTCCTCCCCCACACATAGATACCATGGCGACGAATCAACACAGCACACGTATCTGGATAATCTGTAATGGCTTGACTGAGACCTTCACAAAGGTCAGCTTTTTCACATGTATTCTCAATGACAGGGACCACAAGCGTATCATCATAGCGGAGTTTTTCCCAGGTGCTACACTTACACACACCCTTGATCATTTCTAAATGAGATACACGGAACTCTTTCCCAGGGAACAGGATTGTTGCCATGACTGCTTTAAGTGAATGGGAATGAATAACAGCTCCCACCCCATTCAGTTTATATATACGCATGATAAGCGGAGTATCTCCTGATTTGCGAAGTTTTTTGTCGGGATGTGGGACTTCGCGTTCTTCTCCGTTCTCAGAAAGTACAAAAAGGTCTTCTCCTTGGATCCTCTCCCTCTGAACGCCGTTTGGAGAAACGTAGATACTTCCTTGGTAACGCATACTGAGACTGCCCCCGGTACCTGTGGCCCATCCCAGGTTGTACATAAGCCTACCCATCTCGGGGATAACGGTCCTAGGATGGTCCTTCGGTAACGGTTGACTCCACATCCTCTAATTTTAACTTGTCTTGATCGTATTTCGGCTGTCTACGGTTTCATTGCCAATTATGTGCATGCCATTCGCATCTTGTGTGACGTGGTGGTGTCAAGGGAGTATTGGCCGTATCACTGAAATATTATACCGCCCGGCGTGTTTTAGGTCCACTAGTAAGGTAACGCGGGGTAATTCCGGTCACGGTTTATTTCCGGTCACTTGTAAGAAGTCAGCTCGCTACTCCAAAATACTAAGCTTTCGAGTAAAACTTCAACGCTGTGCTAGTAGTATTAACACTTAGCTACAACATACCTTACAGTGAAGTCAGTTGCATCCTTCTCGTGTTCCAGTCGGCCACCTCCTTTAAAAGCGGTAAGTGATAAACCGTCGCGGCTACTTGACAAAACTTCGAACTTTTCCTTCGTACTATCGAAAGAAGAGCATCCGTTGAGATGAAACTGTGCAGAGTAAAAGTATAATCCTCGAGGAGACTTCGTATCACTTTCGTGGTAAATTCTAGCCTGATTGGTATGGTGAGAACAACCTCTAGGTACATCCTTACACAAAGCGTTGCGTAAGCGGCGACGAAAATTAATGTAATAAAGATCTATTGTTTTGAAACAAGTTAGAACACGCGCATCTTAAAATACCTCGGAACGAGAGAAAGCAGAACAGGAAGAAATGTCTCTTATGCATAACTGTGTCTCTACGGCCAATGTAGACCCGAATTTCACCCATATTCAGCCATTGACCGGAAATACCCCGTTAACTGCAAATTCCGGGATTTTACAGTGGCATTCTAAAAAGTTTATTTTCTCATACAAGCGAGCGGCTGATCCGAGTTATTCTTCTCTGCGAATGAGTATATATGTAGTAGCGTCAGTGGCTATCGTTAACTTGCTTTTCGTTTACTAGTTTAAGAGCTTTCCTCGAGCGCAATCGTTGAACTCGAAGAGTGACCGGAAATACCCCGTTCTACCTTACGGTCGAACCAAAATTACTCGATCGGACCGTCGATCGACAAAGCGAAGATTTTGAGCATCGAATGATGTCGATCCAGTAAATGGATTACTGGTCTGTCGCCTGCGTCTCGGAGAGGTGGCGAGAAGTTATTCACTCGCTTCGTGTGACGGTCGACGGATTTCATTACAGCCGCCATTTAATTGTATTGAATATATGTAATTACTTAGTATCACCCCAAGATAACTCCAGAAGAAGGGTGCATGAGAGTAGCTATCACATGAATTTATTGTATGTCAATCAAAGATGATATGTGAAATCGCTCCAGTAGTAGTGAATTATTACTAGTCTGGCGTAGTCTCAGAGCCATACTGCCTTTTGAAATTCAAACGGATAACTGAATTTGCCCTAATATATATGACTAAGAAGAGGGAATGAATCTGCAGACATCTCGGCAATGTTAATTTATACAGTATAACAGATACTTGAGACACACACACACACACACACACACACACACACAGACAATATAGTCTCCAGCATCACAGACCCATTCTTGCCTCATTTTTGAAATAGGAGTTGGGACAAATAGCTCGGGTCTCACTACACTAACACATATCTTGTAACAGCTGTTCACTGAGCTGGATGTCATGAAGGGTGTGATTAGGGTCACATAGCCAGTTGCGACAAGCAACCATTTAGTAACAAAATATCCAAAATGAGGGTCTTACCTTTTTTAAGTACAGTAATAGTAGTTCCATAATGTTTGGAAAATACAGTGAAACCTCTTTAATCCGACACTCAATGGGACCTGAGAATAATGTTGGATTATAGGAGGTTGTTGGATTATGGAGTGCCTCTTACCATACTTATGTATGGTGACTGTACCTCGTATAAAATGTTCGGATTAGAGTGAATGTTGGATTATAAAGGTGTCGGATTAACGAGGTTTCACCGTACATCAACTGTTGAACTTGTGATGGTCATATCAACCAATCACTTTACACTTATTGTGCTACTATTAGATTGGCTAGCATGACCATCACACGCACACACTTGCATAATAGCACACTAAAAGGAAGTGCATAACCGTATCATATACAGTGGGACCTCTTTATTACAAACCTCTGAAATGTGGAAACCTCTATAATAAGGACACCATTCTGTGTCCCAGTCTAGTACTGTAGTGTGTTGACCTCTGAATCGAGGAAACCTCTGTATTAAGGACTTAACCTAAAGTCCCAAAGTGTCCTTAATAGAGAGGTTCCACTGTATTGATTTTTGGTTGATTTATTGATTACTATCTTCCAAACTCATGAACCCAACATATTCTTCAAAAACACATTGCGATGGATTAACAGGTATTCACTGTACATGTACACAGTACTTGCAAACCTTTGAATGCACGTTAATCATGTAAATTCATAGCAACCATCACCACCAATGCATCCAAGAGATAGATGAGAAGTGTACGTTCTGATTGAAATGCCCAACACACCCAATAATGGATAGTGTGAACAATACAAATTTGTGATAATTAGTAATTGAAAAAAAAGCTAAAATATGATATTCTAATCCTATTTACACTTATTATTATTACATGTTAAACTATAATATTATTATATTATGTATATTATTTATTATATAATTATATCATAACATAAAAAAATAGTCAAACAATAGAAATAATTTTTTGTGTCCATAATCTCCACATGATATGATCTCCTTGAATACGTGATCCCATACAAATATATTATATGAGACACAGCCAGGCAATTCTATAGTTCACGATTAGTGAGTGGAGTCTGATAAAACTGGATCCAGACCACACTTTTTCATCTCCACGGCAACATCAAACACATAATCATAACACTCGGCCATGGACTTGGCCTCCTCCCATGTCCTCCCCCACACATAGATACCATGGCGACGAATCAACACAGCACACGTATCTGGATATTCTGTTATGGCCTTATTGAAATCGTCAAAAAGATCACGATCCTCATATGTATTCTCAATGACAGGGACCACCAAGGTGTCGTCAAAGCGATGGTTCCCCCAGGTGCTACACTTACGTATGCCCTTAATCATTTGGAGATTGGACACACGGAACTCTTTCCCAGGGAACAAGATTGTTGCCATGACTGCTTTGGGTGAATGGGAATGAATAACAGCTCCCACACCATTCAGTTTATATACACACATGAATATGGGAGTGCACGAGGATCTTCGAAGTTTCTTGTTGGGATGCGGGACTTCGCGTTCTTCTCCGTTTTCCGAAAGCACGAAGAGGTCTTCTCCTTGGATCCTCTCCTTCAGAACACCGCTTGGAGAAACGTAGATGCTTCCTTGGTAACGCATACTGAGACTGCCTCCGGTACCTGTGGCCCATCCCAGGTTGTACATAAGCCTACCCATCTCGGGGATAACGGTCCTAGGATGGTCCTTCTGGAACGACTTAGCTACCTCCATTTTCTGAGCGTTAGACCAATGACGTCATAACATAGCGGCGTTGCAAGTTGAAAATAGTCTCGAGGGGAAGTCCCAGATCGCGATAATACGGCTTCTGCTGATCTGTCTGTTTTGGTCGAAGTGGGCCGTGTTCTGTGAAGAATAAATTCAAACTTGTAGATAGTAGTCTATTGTTTGTTTTGTTTTGTTCAGAAGCATCAAATTCTGGTCAAATTTTAGAATTTGTTTCCGGTGAACAAACTAAGCCTGAATCAATTTTTATCTGGTCGGAGACAACAATGGCCGCTAAAGTAGTTCAAAAGGGGACGAAGTCCCTCGATTCGGAGGACAACGGAGATATGGATGAAAAACTGTTGAAGAAAACCGCCTCCTTCGCCTCTCGGTACTACAGACGTAGATCATTGAAAACGGAACGGAAACAAGACAAAGTACTAATACCTCGCGGGCCATTCACAGGACAAGGCAGGTTTGTCGCTCTGTCGGCCACAACGGACTCTCTGCTCCATAATACATTTCCTCAACAAGTAGACGAACAGCAAGCAAGTACGTACGAGTGATAGTGATATTGATTCTGTACTAACCTCGTGTACTGTCTGTTGTGCTGTAGTGTGTGTGTGTGTGTGTGTGTGTGTGTGTGTGTGTGTGTGTGTGGTGGTCAATGTTTGCATGCTGTTTGGTATGTTATTCAGTGTAATATGCAGGCTATGTAATCAGGGGGAGATTACTAAGAGTAGGAGTACACACACACACACACACACACACACACACACACAAACAAACAAGCACACACACACACACTCACACATGCACGGACACACAAACACACACACATACACACACACACAAACAAACACACACACACACACACACACACACACACACACACACACACACACACATGCACGGACACAGCACACTTATATTTAGTTCTCACTGTGTAGATGTGCTTGGCGAGGTGCTCCAAGAAGGAGCAAATGTGTTGGATGAAGCAGCTGAACTTGACGAGTCAATAGAACTGGTCAGTGAAGAGCTGAAAAAGGTAGCTGATGGGATCTCAAACATTGTCGATAAGAAGGTTATACAAAGGATGGACTATGCAGTGTACATGGAGGTTGTACGTGAATCCATGCGAGAATTCGGGCTGAATGTCAGGGACACGCTCTGGGCCTTGTTTGAGGTTGGAGCACAGTTCTTCCGTCGTGAAGAGCAGGCGGGGAGATTGGAGGATGATACCGTCCTTGCACAATGGCCTGGTCAGGCTATGTATGAGCTCGGACTGCAAGGCAACCAGAAAGAACTGGTGTGTGTGTGTGTGTGTGTGTGTGTGTGTGTGTGTGTGTGTGTGTGTGTGTGTGTGTGTGTGATATACAATTGAAAGAATATAATAAGAGTACTTTTGTATGATTGAGGGGAGTCACTCATTGGAATGCTGACAGGTCAGCTCTTGCCACCCTCCACCTCTCTCCCATCATTGTCAATGGTAACTGTGAATAGAATGAAGTCTCTGATTTGATGAAGGTCTAACGGGATCACACAGGGGATTCTGTTTGACCACATTTGCTCACATCGTATTCTTGGTTGTTGACTAGTCCCTGGGTTGGCTGAACAACTCCTCCTGACCAGCTGGGTGTAGACAGCTTACTGTGTGGTGTGTTGGGAACAGTCTGGTCTCAATAGTGAACCTATTTTGAGTAAACAAAAGTGTGTTTACAAGCTCTTGTATGGTTTCTTGTGCTGACTAAGCAAAACATGGTACAATACTGCATTGTTATGGTCTCTCATAGCCAGACCACTACTTTACCTACTCTGTGTTAAAATGGTTGTTGTTGACCTCTCCAGCTTGGGTCTGGCAGCATGAGGCTACAGATGTACAGTAGAGCCTCTCTGTGTATTGAGAATGTCCGGATTGAGAAACCTCTGTAATAAAGACACCATTACTTGTCCCAGTGTAGTCTTTTAACATTTTGGCCTACTTTCATGCATCCAAATGTAGGAAACCTCTGTAGTATAGGGACATGTGTGTAGTCATGATGTCTATACTAGCAGAATATGTAGCAATCAAATTGTAGGACATTTAGACCACGTAAGTCTAAGCAAAGCAACTTCTCGAGAGTTTTCATGTTGTTACCCGTTGTGTTCAAATTATCCCCATTTCAAATTATTCCCAATAGCTGTGGGCCACTATGATATATTATTGCAATATGTATCTGTTCAACTCTACTGCTGTTTTGTTTGATTTGTGTTTCCATTCCTAATTTTTTTTTCAGGACGAGTTGATGCGGGGAACTTCAGTAGATTGAGACATGTTTCGAGAACCATGACACCTCTTGGGAACATCAAATCTCCTTATTTCACATTAATTATTTCTCTCGTGTAAGATATTATTCCCAATTATACATTCTCACCAGTGGCAAAGTATATATATTACTTCATGTCATCATTTTTGTACATTATGTTCTCTGAATTATTGGTCTGATTGTGTGCATCATGCATCATATCAATGTGCTTCTAGTCTGTGCCTAGCACCTGGTGTGTATAGTGTGTGTGTGTGTGTGTGTGTGTGTGTGTGTGTGTGTGTGTGTGTGTGTGTGTGTGTGTGTGTGTGTGTGTGTGTGTGTGCGCGTGCGTGTGTGTGTGCGTGTGTTGTGTGTGTGCGTGTGTTGTGTGTGTGTGTGTGTGTGTGTGTGTGTGTGTGTGTGTGTGTGTGTGTGTGTGTGTGTGTGTGTGTGTGCGCGTGCGTGTGTGTGTGCGTGTGTTGTGTGTGTGCGTGTGTTGTGTGTGTGTGTGTGTGTGTGTGTGTGTGTGTGTGTGTGTGTGTGTGTGTGTGTGTGTGTGTGTGTGTGTGTGTGTGTGTGTGTGTGTGTGCGTGTGTGTGTGCGCGTGCGTGTGTGTGTGCGTGTGTGTGTGTGTGTGCGTGTGTGTGTGCGCGTGCGTGTGTGTGTGCGCGTGCGTGTGTGTGTGCGTGTGTTGTGTGTGTGCGTGTGTTGTGTGTGTGTGTGTGTGTGTGTGTGTGTGTGTGTGTGTGTGTGTGTGTGTGTGTGTGTGTGTGTGTGTGTGTGTGTGTGTGTGTGTGACACTACAGTGTGTGTGTGTATAGCCAGTAGCACCTGGTGTGTGTGTGTGCAGTGTGTGTGTGTGTGTGTGTGTGTGTGTGTGTGTGTGTGTGTGTGTGTGTGTGTGTGTGTGTGTGTGTGTGTGTGTGTGTGTGTGTGTGTGTGTGTGTGTGTGTGTGTGTGTGTGTGTGTGTGTGTGTGTGTGTGTGTGTGTGTGTGTGTGTGTGTGTGTGTGTGTGTGCGTGTGTGTGTGCGCGTGCGTGTGTGTGTGCGTGTGTGTGTGTGTGTGCGTGTGTGTGTGCGCGTGCGTGTGTGTGTGCGTGTGTTGTGTGTGTGCGTGTGTTGTGTGTGTGTGTGTGTGTGTGTGTGTGTGTGTGTGTGTGTGTGTGTGTGTGTGTGTGTGTGTGTGTGTGTGTGTGTGTGTGTGACACTACAGTGTGTGTGTGTATAGCCAGTAGCACCTGGTGTGTGTGTGTGCAGTGTGTGTGTGTGTGTGTGTGTGTGTGTGTGTGTGTGTGTGTGTGTGTGTGTGTGTGTGTGTGTGTGTGTGTGTGTGTGTGTGTGTGTGTGTGTGAATGCTTGTGTGTACGTGTGTGTGTGTTCTGTAAGACCTGGCCAGCTGCAGTTTATCTATGTATTCTGTAGGATCTGGACTATACAGTGTGCGTACTGTATGTATAGCCTGTAGAACAGTGTATGTACTGGACAGGTGTGCTGCTGTTCATGCCAACCTTACTACTTTAATTTTATAACTTATTCATCCCAAGAGCATTTTTTATTTTTCAAATCTGCAATTACTTGTAATGTATGTAGTCTATAAACCTGGCCTATAGCATTGATTAAAAGTCGTGTACACTAGTGTTACCACGATAACGAAATGATCCTTAGCAATTGCATCTACGTATATTGGTGGGGTTACAGAAAGTCCATATTGGTGGTATGGCTATGGAAGACTAGTATGTCATATGACTTTTTAAACATGGCGCTCATGAGACCAGAACCAATGGTTATTGATCAAGATGACAATCAAGGTATCGCTTTCCTTGTTGTCAATAGTTATTCGAAACATCCTCAACACAGGCTCCTTTGGACTGATACAGCTTTGAGAGCATATGGGGAGACATTCCACAATCATTTGTATTTCCGAATAGTCCCTCTGCCAGATGTCGAGAGTTTCGAAGAAGTGTTCGAGAAACTTCCCGAATTCGCTCGTCAAGTAGAAGATAGTGACTATCAGTACGTGGCGCTTGCCTTCGTGGGTCACGGCAAACGGGTTGACGGATTTGACTGTTTGCTCACGAACAATCTACGGCCAACTAGAATTTCCGATATTATTACCGAATTCGAGAAAGCGTTCAAGCACAAGATCAAACTCTTCTTCTTCGATATGTGTCGGGAATCAAATCATCCGAACCCTTTGCTGATCTCACTTGTACCTCAGCTACAACTGCCGCAGAATACCTACATCGTCTTCTCCACTCAGTGCGACAGTAAGGCTTGGGACTACGCCTACCAGCCTGGAAGTCACAAATATTCCGTTTGGTCGCAGCATTTCAACGAGCTGATATCTGCAGTTGTGAATGTCAGCTTGAGCCAGGTTATTGTATCTGTCAATATGCGATTAAAGAGTATCAATCAAAGAGCAGAGGTTATTGATACTGGAGGTATTGGAAGATGTGTTCTATTCTCAGAAAGAGACAGCAGAGAGTTCGCTGAGGAGGATAAAGTTGCCCTGGAGAGATACAAAAGTTTCATGAATGTCGTTCGATTGGGTATGTTGGATAGTTTAGAATAGAGTTATTGATTTCATGGTTAGTTTCATAATGATACAAGTCATGTACATGCATATGGATTACGTAATGAACTTAACATTGGACGCTTGTACGTATGTGCAGTGGTTTGAGTTAGCGGTGTTTAGGAATTTTGAATAGATTGTGAAATGTTATATGTGTTGGAAGGATAAAACCATGAAAATCTTCAAACAATATGACTATGTTGCCTACAAATGTTTCTTATTACAGTACTTAATATTATTAAAATTACTTTTTGTACTAGTAATTCATAGTATGTTTAACCATTAATAAGAGTAAACAAGATGTTCACATGCTGTGCTTGGCTTTTTTCTTGCCAGGGTTGTGAACACCTTGTGACTTAACCTCATGTAACTCCTGAGACCTTTTCTATATATCTATTATTTCTATATTTCGATATCTATCTCTGTAGGCCATGGATCGACTTCTATCATTGTACATGATTTGTTACAACCATTTTACAACAAAGTACTGGAGATCATTCAGGAAATTCTTGAAATACAATTGAGAGCAGATGGTCTATTACATGTACAGCGTTTTCTTCAACAGAATCTCAATGCCTCAACCAATGTAACAGTTAAGGGTATCTATGTCATCCTCAAACAACACTCAGCTGGTTTCTTTTGCTATGATTTAAATTTATTCAAGCATTTTGTGCAGGAATTCCCCAACCCCAACCTTCAAGCGACATTGTCGGCCTTGGAAACAGTTCAATCAGAGATTCGTAATGATCCCCACGCACCCTATCATTTTGCTAAAGTTGAATTTCAAGTGGCCTACCACACATTTGCAGTTCAAAATGTTCCAATTGCTTTTGTATTAAATGGTAGTAGCTTCACCCATAATTGTCAAAGTGGTGTGGAGCTTGTAGAATTCCTGAAAGGAATATTCCCAGGGGTGTACTTTGCTGGAATCAAAGAAGGGTGCTTAATGGCCATTTTTGTCTTTGATCTACTTTTGGCCCTTCAACTCCCAGTCTTGCTTCGCTCTCATCTACCACGACTTGCTGATCTGACAGTCACTGATGTCTACATCAGTGATCTAGTTAGGATATCTGTCTGTAGTGGAAAAGTAGCATTTCTGGTGAGTGTTAAATTTGAAGTTTGTGTGTGTTTTAGTTTGGCATGAGTCACAATTTGTGTAGGGTTCTGGAGAAGAATTGAGAGAGCTGTGTGTGGTCTATGAGGAAAAGCTGGATGTTGAGAAGGATCCTGTCCGTGCTGACACACTGAGGTCTGCAAGGGATATTGTGGTTAGTGCCTTCTCTCTGTTTTAGTGACTGTGTTTTAGTTCTCCTGTACAATACAGCTGTGCATGTGTGTATGCAAGCAATAGACAAACGTACATGTGTGACATGTACATGTACGTATGTTTATACAGTCTAAAGAGGAGGTGCCCAAGAAGTACAAAGAGGAGGTGCCCAAGAAGTCAGAAGGGATGATGCCTATAGAATTTGGAAGACAATATTCCAGCTATACTACCTTTGTTGGTGAGTGGTCATCATCATTGCCAGAACTAGCCTTATGGTAATCATGTTTGTAGACATATTATAGTCCTTCGCTGTGTACTCATTGAACATTGGTGTTTCTATGTATATGTAATAGTTGTACCCCTCTTTTGCTCAGTACATTTCCATGTACCGACCAAAAGTGGGGTACAACTATTATGTATCCCGTTCAATAGCGCGATTACGAGCAGCGGAGATGGATTTCGTTCACGACATCGAAAAGATGATTTTCTCAAAGAGCTGGAGGTGACTATCAACCCATTCAGATGGCTTCTAGGCCGCCCGTACTTCCCGAACCAACGAGCGTCAGGACATTTATTGAACAAATGAGGAAAATGGCTGAGTCCACGAGCCTCAGAATATTTACCGAGCGAACGAAGAAACTCATCGAACCAACGAGTTTCAGAGTATTTACCGAATGAACAAAGAAACTTGCCGAACCAATGAGGCTTACGATACTTACTGAACGAACGAGGAAACGTGCCGAACCAATGAGGCTTACGATACTTACTGAACGAACGAAGCAACGGTTATGGCTTCTTCTAATAGAAAATCCGAGAAACAACCTTTTTCAACCCCCGTTGAGAACGTCGAAGAATCACTCGAGCCAAGAATACAGCCAAGAATACGCAATGGACACATAACAATGTCTGTTGATTAATTAATACCAGTCACTTAAAAACCGGCGTATATCACTAATAAGGTCAGTGCTGTACCCCAGTACATCACGAATGTACTCCAGTCGGTCCCTTTGATCTTAAGTGACAATATCACCAATCGGGATACATGTACATATGTATGCAATGTTTATTTGTATTTGTTTGTATATTATGTACCATGAATCCACAAGTTATCCTAGTACAGTAAATTCTCATTATTAACTCACACTGGCCATGTTACAGTAGTACGTCCATTGTGTTTATTCAATTGTGTTGAACTCTTCATTATTGTTATGGCGAAGTTGACGACTGGGACCTCTCTAAGGATGCTAGAAGGCTTGTGGTCAGTTCACTGGACTGTAACACTGTACTTCAGTCCCATGTGATGTTACATACAGTACAGTATGTGGTATGATAGTACTCTGTATCCTGTTGGGTGGAGATGTTCAATTTCCTTCAAATCAAGACACTGCTATGAGTTAGCATTCAGTACACACCACTGTATACAAGGATATACATCAGGATGTACTTGATTCATTAACCTGCTATGAACTCTTTGGCTAAATCATCACTTGTCAAGCATGATAAATATACATGGTGCTTTTCTTCATTGGTAATTGTCGATGATCCTGAAGGCTCTCCTGAATCAGACAAGAACAAACATCTCTAGTCCTAAGAACTCTGTAATGTAAACTTAGGGAAATCTTTAGGTTATGATTGACAGAGGAAAAAGCATCTGAAACTTTGTCCTTTGTCCTTACAATAGACATAGACGTACTGTACTCCTCTTAAGACGTACAATACAGCTGTGCATGTGTGTATGCAAGCGTTAGACAAACGTACATGTGTGACATGTGCATGTTTGTATGTTTATACAGTCTAAAGAGGAGGTGCCCGAGATGTCTAAAGGGATGATGCCTATAGAATCTGGACGACAATATTCCAGCTATACTACCTTTGTTGGTGAGTGGTTATCATTGCCAGATGTAGCCTCATGGTAATCATGGTTGTATACATATTTCAGTCCTTTGCTGTGTACTCATTGAACATTGGTGTTTGTATGTATATGTACATATGTATGCAATGTTTATTTGTATTTGTTTCTATATTATGTACCATGAATCTACAAGTTATCCTAGTACAGTGAATTCTCGTTATTAATACACACATGGCCATGTAGTACATACATTGTGTTTATTCAATTGTGTTGACATTGAAAAGGTCAGGTTTGCTCACTACTTGTTAGTTCGATCGTTCTTCTACCATTGATCTGGCTACACCTCCACCCTGGATGATGTAAATATGCTGTTCAAGTTGAGTACATATTGCATACTTTTTGCCTTTTTCTCTGCAGAAGCCTCTCATCCTCAGAAGGATAATACCATTGGTATAGCTGTTGTTGTTAACGAGAGAAGATCTGAAGACGCTGGTATGAAGTGGAAGGAGACTCTTGAAAACGTGAAACTTGATGTGCGAATGATTAAAGATGTTTCCGAATTTGAATTGTACAAGTACACAAGGGACATCTATTATCACACTATGGATCCAAATAGCTATTTGGTGTTTGTGTTCATTGTCGATGATGCTGAAAAGTTTATTGGATATACAGGTAATTGAAGAAGACCAGAGTATTCCAGTGGTTCTCTTCACTTAAAGTTACCTTTTCTGTAGGCCCTTGGTTGAGAGGCAAGTGCAGAACACTTTTCTTCTTTGATACAAGCGAGCCACCATTTCGTCCACATTTGAATTTGCATCCTATATTTGCGGATCCTCAGAGTCCATTGATTGTAGCGTATTCTAGTAGAAATTCCGCAGGGTTTGTGAGAGGGAGTATTTCTAAGAATGGAGGGCTGGGAGAGCTTGTAAACGTATTTGGAGTAGAGTGGTCTAGTTATGCATCACGATATCCCAGCTCAAGGCCAAAACTCCTCATTTGTTATCGTGGTGAAGTTGACAACTGGGACCTCTTTGAGGATGCAGGAAGGCTTGAGGTCAGTTGACTGGACTGTAACACTGTACTTCAGTCCCATGTGACGTTACATACAGTACAGTATGTGGTATGATGGTACTTTGTATCCTGTTGTGTGGACATGTTCAATTTCCTTCAAAACAAGACACTGCTATGAGCTTACATTCAGTACACATCACTGTATACAAGGATATACATCCGGATGTACTTAATTCATTAATCTGCTATGAACACTTTGACTAAATCATCACTTGTCAAGCATGATAAATATCCATGGTACTTTTCTTCATTGGTAATTGTCGATGATCCTGAAGATTCTCCTGAATTAGGCAAGAACAGACATCTCTATGACCCTGTACTGTGAACTTAGGGAAATCTTCAGGCTACAATTGAGAGAGGAAAAAGCATCTAAAACTTTGTCCTTACAGTAGACGTAGATGTACTGTACTCCTCTTAAGACGTACAATACAGCTGTGCATGTGTGTATGCAAGCATTAGACAAACGTACATGTGTGACATGTACATGTTCGTATGTTTATACAGTCTAAAGAGGAGGTGCCCAAGAAGGCCAAAGCGGAGGTGCCTGAGACGTCTAAAGGGATGATGCCCAAGAGGTTTGAAGGAAAGGTATAGTCTCCTTTTTAAGTGACCATTGTAAAGAGGTTCCACAGTCTTATCTTAAGTTCAATGTCATTACTACACACACACACACACACACACACACACACACACACACACACACACACACACACACACACACACACACACACACACACACACACACACACACACACACACACACACATCATCAGTAAATAGTAAATGTGCGAATGTCTTTATGTTCTTGTGTGTGTCCAATACATTTTATCATGCTTGGATTTTGGTTAAATTGAGCAGGTATTATCATTGAGTAATCAAGAAAATGGCTTTCTATAACTATAACTTTGTGTCTGCATATACTGTACTGATTGAAATCAATGAACAGGGCAAACATGTGTTAAATAAGTGTGTACACTTAGTCTAGTGCACACACTTATACATCATGTTTTAATAAATACTGTAGTATCAGGAATTTTTGCGGGACGTAATTTTCATGAGTTTCGCAAGGAAGGTCGGATTCGTGAAAATTCTTTTGTGAAAATTATCGCGGGTATGTATAAAATGGCGGCTGTTTATACTTTGGTAGTACGGGTAACGTGGGAACAAAGGGCGATTGCCTTTGTATACGCCTGTAGCAAAGGGATCTTCAGTGTTCCTGGGCTCTTGACGGCAGCTGAGAACCTCTCCAATGCTACTGCTCCAAATAGTCTAATAAACATGATATCCTCGAATACCGCTCTCATAATCAAATGTGGGCATCTTCAAAAGCGAGCAATCTTGCAATTCTTTCTCAGAAAAATAAAATGTCAGAAGCTTGTATCGACTTTAAACGATAGTACATTTCGTTCCGTCGAAGTTCTAAACGAAAACCAATAAGCACGTTGTCATTTGCGAAAATAAAAAAGCAAACAGTCCTAAATTGAGTGATTCGCGAAAATGTACGTCCCACGAAAATTTCGGACACTACAGTACATCTTAAAGTGCTACCATTCCTGATTAAATGGTATATACGCATGCACTATTTTTCATATAACGGATCGTTCAGTTGTAGTATACAAATGATAGTATTGGGTGAGAAGCCCAACAACTACTTTCACAGTGGGACCTGCTACCAGTCCAAGGGTTCTGTTGCTTTGTTTCATCACTGCTTGTTTTGTGCAGTTCTTTGGCATATCCAGTACAGTAGTGGGATATAGTTATCCTGCTTGTACATGCATAGAACTGGTGATGGAGTTGTGGGTTCATTTAGTTACTGTAACTGTGGCATTAAAGTTATCATTGTCATTCGTACAGGATAAGCTCAGTCCTAAGATGCCAGAGGAGGGCGAAAAGGAGATGTCTAAGGAGCCTAAAATACTGATTGCCGGGCAAAAAAGGGTGTCCAGGGATACCTCCTCTCTTGGTGAGTGGTCTTCATTACAAGAACTAGCCTTAGGGTAATCATGGTTGTAAACTGATTCAAGTCTTTAATTGTGTACTCATTGCATTGGTGTTTGCATGTATATGAACACAATATTATGTATGCATTGTTTATTAGTTTGTTTATATAATATTGTGTATCATATACCTACAAGTTATCCTGGTACATATGATATGTGAATCCCATTTACTTTGTGTGTGTGTGTGTGTGTGTGTGTGTGTGAGTACGTGTGTTTGTGTTTGTATTTGTGTGAGTGTGAGTGTCAACGTTTGTAGGTGTTTTTCAGTATCCACATTCACACTTGCCATGTAGTACATACATTGTGCTCATTCAATTGTGTTGACATTGAAAAAGGTCAGGTTTGCTCACTATTTGTTAGTTGGATCGTTCTTCTACCATTGATCTGGCTGCACCTCCACCCTGGATGATGTAAATATGCTGTCCCAGTTAAGTACATTGGATACTTTCTCCCTTTTTCTCTGCAGCCTCTCATCCTCAGAAGGATAATACCATTGGTATAGCTGTTGTTGTTAATGAGAGAAGATCTGAAGACGCTGGTATGAAGTGGAAGGAGACTCTTGAAAACGTGAAACTTGATGTGCGAATGATTAAAGATGTTTCCGAATTTGAATTGTACAAGTACACAAGGGACATCTATTATCACACTATGGATCCAAATAGCTATTTGGTGTTTGTGTTCATTGTCGATGATGCTGAAAAGTTTATTGGATATACAGGTAATTGAAGAAGACCAGAGTATTCCAGTGGTTCTCTTCACTTAAAGTTACCTTTTCTGTAGGCCCTTGGTTGAGAGGCAAGTGCAGAACGCTTTTCTTCTTTGATACAAGCAAGCCACCATTTCGTCCACAAATGACCTTGGATCGTATATTATATGCGGGTCGTCAGAGTCCATTAATTGTGGCTTTTTCTAGTGGAAAGTCCACAGGGTTTGTGAGAAATAGAATTTCTGAGAATGGAGGACTGGGAGAGCTTGTGAATTTTTTTGGAGTAGAGTGGTCTAGTTATGCATCACATCATCCCAGCTCAGGGCCAGAACTCTTCATTTATTATCATGGCAAAGTTGACAACTGGGACCTCTTTGAGGATGCTAGAAGGCTTGAGGTCTGTTGAGTGGACTGTAACACTGTACTTCAGTCCCATGTGACATTACATACAGTACAGTATGTGGTATGATAGTACTTTGTATCCTGTTGTGTGGACATGTTTAATCTCCTTCAAAACAAGACACTGCTATGAGTTAGCATTCAGTACACACCACTGTAATCTGCTATGAACACTTTGGCAGTACACACTACTGTATACAAGCATATACGTACATCCAAATGTACAGTACATCCAGATACATATGCTTGTATACAGTGAATGTGTGTGTGTGTGTATCATGTACGTACTTAATTCATTAATCTGCTATGAACTCTTTGGTTAAATTATCATTAATTTTTTCAAACATGATAAATATGCATGGTGCTTTTCTTAATCAGTAATTGCCAATGAACCTGAAGACTCTCCTGAATCAGGCAAGAACAAACATCTCTAGTCCTAAGAACTCTTTAATATAAACTTAGGGAAATTTTCAGGTTATAATTGACAGAGGAAAAAGCATCTAAAACTTTGTCCTTACAATAGACGTAGACGTACTGTACTCCTCTTAAGACGTACAATACAGCTGTGCATGTGTGTATGCAAGCATTAGACAAACGTACATGTGTGACATGTACATGTATGTATGTTTATACAGTCCAAAGGGAAGATGCCCAAGAAGCCTAAAGAGGAGGTACCCAAGACATCTGAAGGGATGATGGTCATGAAGTTTGAAGGAAAGGTATAGTCTCCTTTATAAGTGACCATTGTTCCATAGTCGTATCTTCAATATCATTACTACACGCACACACACGCACGCACGCACGCACGCACGCACGCACGCACGCACGCACGCACGCATGCACGCACACACACACACACACACACACACACACACACACACACACACACACACACACACACACACACACACAGTACTGGGAACCTGTGACTAAGGTATTAACCAATCAGGACTGGCAACCTCTCCATATATTTATATGCTACATATGTATTGACCATCCCGATACCAACAAGTGCATCTTGATAAAAATAGGATTTGTACTGCAACACATGTACAGCTGATATCGGGATGGTTATGCTATGACGTGTTCACTGCAACAGTGTGACAGTATGACAGTGTGACAGTGTGACAGTGTGACAGTGTGACAGTGTACCAGTGTACCAGTGTGACAGTGTGACAGTGTGACAGTGTACCAGTGTACCAGTGTGACAGTGTACCAGTGTACCAGTGTGACAGTGTGACAGTGTACCAGTGTGACAGTGTGACAGTATGACAGTGTGACAGTGTGACAGTGTGACAGTGTACCAGTGTACCAGTGTGACAGTGTGACAGTGTACCAGTGTACCAGTGTGACAGTGTACCAGTGTGACAGTGTGACAGTGTACCAGTGTACCAGTGTACCAGTGTGACAGTGTACCAGTGTACCAGTGTACCAGTGTGACAGTGTGACAGTGTGACAGTGTGACAGTCTGACAGTGTGCTGCCTCTGGTTAACCCACCTTGTTCTCTGACACCCTGACTCATAATACATCTCTTTTACAGATCACAAGGACACAGTCTCCTAAACTCACCACACCCCATGACCACAAGGACACGGCCTCCTAAACTTGCATAGAATGGAACATTAGTGATAATAATAAGTAATATTAGCAGTTGTATTATTATGACTTATTATTAGTTTTATACATTTCCTATGACTGTGGTTGTGTACAAATTAGCCTTCTATACTGTAGTGGTTAGTTGCTATTACTATTTTGTTGTAGTACTACAGTATTATCATCATTGTAATGCTATTGTAATTATGTGCATATAATATATTATATTCACATAACTGTGGTATTATCATGACTTATAGCTTATAGTTCACGATCATTAATTGGACATTTTATTAATTACGTGCTATAATCAATTAAATCACCACGGAAGTGTGTGTGTGTGTGCGCGCGTGTGTGAGGTATACATGCATATTATGTACGTACGTGATGACGCCATGCAATTCGCGCTGCAGGAGTTGGGGATTCCCCACATATCAACGTCAGCCCATAGTCAGCAACTTAGCATTATAAAATGGCGTCGAAGACCATCTCTGACCGTACGACAGTAGGTGGATTGGAGGACCCCAACAACAAGGAAGACTCTGAAGTTCTTGCATGAGACCCAAAGCTGTGAAGTTTGTTGTGTGATCGAGTTTTTCTAGAGGTATGGTTTAGTGGGTACATGTACAGTGTTACTTCTAGGAATGGGTCCCATAAAACTGTACAATGTGTACTTGTGTGGTCACAATTGTGTGTGTTCGGACTTTTAGGCAGTATCTGGAAAAGGGGGATTTCAATATGATAAGTAAAAATGATGGTATGGTACAGATCGAGTGGCAAAGCTTCAGAAAACCTACCTCTGGCCTCAGTAAGGCAGGGTGTTCTGAACAACTAAGTCCAAGGGAGGGGGTAGGGGGGTAGGCAAACATTGGTTAAGTTTGAAAACTATCAGATGAAACCGAATTTGAATTACAACTTCAATTTTGAAAATTCGCATTGTATTGTAATCACATATACCCAGCAAATACCATTGCCTACAAGTCTCTGCTGGTGCATATATTAATTTTGTTGATTCTTCTCACACAGTAGAGGCTCACACGCAGTAACCATTGCATTGCTGCACCAACAATTGTACAACTCCAGAATCAGTTACTTTTCCTCACACTGTAGGGCTTATGAATGATGGTGCACAGTATACAACCCAGTGATGGACGGATGTCCTCCTCAGAGGTTGATACAGGTGAATACACTATAGTGTGCTGTGTGTACAGTTCAGTACATAATATGATAGAGTTTACTGTTAATGTGCATATACTGCAGAGAGTGAGGATTTCACAAGAGAGAATTTTCCAATTTCCTTAGTTAATAGCCATTTGCAGTGTAAGTCCTATGTATGTGGTTATGTACATACAGTATGTGCATTTTGTGAGTTTGGCAGAAATTCTATTAAATTTGGAAAAAGCAGATGAATCATGTATGTGTGTACAAACATTGTTGGTAGCATTGGATGACTCAATTCTGTTGTATGCCACATGTGTGCAGGGCCAGCAGTCAAACAGAAGTTCCCAGATCCATTCCCAAGACTTTTTCCTGTGTAAATTTGTAATGGAAAAGGAGTATAAAGTTGTTTTTATTTTGACTTAACCTTTTCATATAATTACATGTACACAATTTTTAGGTTCACAATTACCCTGTAATAATCATGTGATATTACACATTAGTGTATGCTATAATTACTATACAACACACTTGTAGTGGGCTGCACGTTAGCATGGTTTAGAGGATAGAGGGGCTGGATTGATTCTATGCAAATTGATGAGCAAGAAATACGGGTACAGTAGAGAGTAGCTGTTAAGATGAAACTTCTGACTTTGCAATATTGGCATAATCCCTTACGGAGGCCATGGACTTTTTCCTGAATATCGTGCAGGACCTGAGAGTCTGGAGAGAGAGGATTGTACAACCCAACAAACACCTACACATGTATAAGTGTTGTTCAGCAAACTGTAGTATACTGTATGTACAGCTGCAGTATACTGTATGTGCAGCTGTAGTATACTGTATGTACAGCTGCAGCATACTGTATGTACAGCTACAGTATACTGTATGTACAACTGCAGTATACTGTATGTACAGCTGCAGTATACTGTATGTACAGCTGCAGTATACTGTATGTACAGCTGCATTATATATACTGTATGTACTGTACGCGTATACATATGTTGCACACAGTATGTCCATGCTAGTATCAGTACTGTAAAATGTTAATCCATATCCTGAGCTACACTACTGTAGCTATTGATACTCGACCGATAATTTGGAAAGCGAGAGAGATATCTCCTGCATTAGAAAGTTGTTAGAAGGGGTTTCCCCTTATACCAAATTACTCCAAAAATGGTGCCTCAAGCAAGCAGATCTCTCAAACAAACACATGTATATATTAAGTGTTGTTCAGCAAACTGTAGTATACTGTATGTACAGCTGCAGCTGCAGTATACTGTATGTGCAGCTGCAGTAAATTGTATGTACTGTACATGTATACACATGTTGCACACAGATAATAAAAGTTGTGGCAGGAATACAATCAGAACAATTCAATACATACATATGTACATGCATACATACAAACATACAGATAAGCACCACTGACAACACATAGCACTAAACACCACTAAACATCGCTACTGTAGCTATGCACATTCAAAGTTGTATTGTATATCAGAACCAGTTGTGAAGAATTACAAGGATCGATATCCGCTTAAATAATTTTATATATAAATGTGTTTTAGTTTTGTATTGTATTGTATAATCTTAGTTGCATCAAAATTACCCCATTCAGGATCAATTAAGGTGATCTATGATAAGTTCTATAGCACTACAGACCCTTCCAAGAATGCACATGTACAACCACTCGAGGACCTGAGGTGTTTTCACCAAATTTGTGTACAATTGGTAAGCATGGTCCTATAGGTCTATGTGGTCAAAATTTGACCACATAGCACTATGGACAACACTACCAAGTATACACACCCGCCAAAGGAGGTGTTTGAACCTATCTATATGGGTTTGTAAAGTGTGGTGCTATGACCAGACCTAGAATTTGATCCCCTATACTGATTCACTGCCATAATGCGGATATCATAACACATATTATACGTGTTATATATGTAATAGTTATCTCCCTTACTGTGCGTGATATAGAGCATACATCGCATGAGACCCGAGGGCGAGTGCAATGTATGCTCTATATCACGCACAGTAAGGGCGATACCGTATAGCGGGAAAATTTCGCGAGGTTAAAATTTCGCGTTTTTCGCGATTTGGTCCAATTCGCGAAAGTTTATTCGCGAAATCCTTAGTCGCTGAAAATATACTACCGATATAGGCCGCCATTTTTTTCTGCATTGTTCCACTGTTTAAGCGTTCGGATTCGGTCATGGCATTGCTAAAGTACTTTTACGTTAAGTCCAAGTCTCTCCCTGACCCTAACGGGCTCTTGTCAAGCACTGTGAAACCACAGGCAATAGAAAGTGCCAACCGAAAGGTATCTGCCCTCCTCGCGTCCGAATGCAGCTCGAAACATGGCTCCGGACCTTCGCGCGGCCCGTACATGAAGTTCTCGCCTGAACAGAAGGGCCAGGTTGCTAGGTACGCCATAGAATCAGGAAATAAACGGGCGGTAGCTTGCTTTGGCTGGGGCTTCATTCTCGTAGAAGCCAGAATCATCTGGACCTTGGACACAGCGCTGGAATCACCCGAAAACGTCAGCGTGCAAGGTAGTTCCAATCCCCCTTGAGGCAAATCCGCTGAGTGTCTTCTAGGACCAGTGACGGTGCAAAGAATCGTGCCGTTTCGCTCTAAAAATAGCGCGCATAGCCTTGACATCTTCTTCGGAACGTGCCCAACTGTTTCGCCATTTTTCTTCATCGCAACCGCATAGCGATCAGCAGGATTGGCACTCTCCCTTGCACATTCTAGCTCTTCTCCCACTGTAGCGTCCCAGATGCTCTTGTACACGTGATAACCTCTTATGCAGCTCTCAACCGTGAATGTTGCTGTTGAGCTTGCAGCCATAGCCAAAATAACACTCTCAAGAACTTAAAAACGCGAAATATCGGAATACAAACGCGAAATACCAACACACAAATCGCGAAATTAATACCGCGAAATGCTTGTTTGAGCGCAAAATCGCGAAATTTTCTTCCGCGAATTTTTCCCGCTGTACGGTAACTATTATATCTCCTGCAAACGCCTTCATGGGCCATTATTTTTGGCGGGTACCACACTAGAAAGAGAAACGGTTGTGCCATGAGCTCTCTCCAAGGCTATTTTTGTCTTTGTGACAGCGATTTTCTCGAATATTTCTGTCCTACTGAACTTTGATGTTTGTAGCAAGTGTCATCGCGAGTGCTTGCCAAAGCCTGCTGGCAAGAAGAAACGATTGAGTCTCAGCGGGAAAGAGCCAGAAAGACTGATTCAAGTTTTTATCCGACGAAGACGCTGAAAAACTCCAGAAAAGCTTTATCCCCAAAAACACTTAGAGATCGACAAATTGGGCTATTAAAGTATTTTCCCAATGGAAGAAAGCTCGAGAAGATTCTGGCCTCGAACTCTGTCCCGACGACCTTCTTAAACTCGCCGTTCCTGAAGATTTGTGCAAGTGGCTGCCTCTTTTCGTAACTTTTAGTAACTACTAGGTTATGCTACTTGTGTTATTTACCTTTATACAGCTTGTACTGCTTGAATTCTGATTCTGATTGATTTTAGATGAAATTCATTGTCTACATTGTGGTTTGAACTGTGCATGATATGACCTTTGACCTGGTTGATATTGTCAATATCAACCAGGTCAAAGTTCATATCACCTAAGTGCCCAGGGCCCTTAAGTGATATGGAAATTCTCATTGCTGGGTTGCCATAGTAACAGGAGATATAGCTACGTACATTATACGTACATTCACGTGATATAATACACATACCAAGTTACAATCGAAATTAGAAGTTGAATCGTAAATAAGTCTGCTTTCTTGTTCGCTTTTTTGCCGAATTCGGGACGGTTTATGCTACCGTTGGCCTTTTTATGTATCATATATTTAGACCATGGATATTTGGATCTTTGTATTGCTGTCTACATGTGTTGGATTGGGGACACTTTTTTACTTGTATTGTGAGAAAATCCGTGAGCTGGCGAGATGGTACAGTCGGCGATACTTCACCTGGTTTAGTCACGGTCGTATTTCCACCACTACTGGCAAATTTGGCGCTAATAGCCTTCCTTATGCGGCAGCTGGGAAAATTGGATTGGCTATCGTCATAGCGAACCAATATATGGGGGCTGAGAGGCTAAATGGAACCGCCAAAGATAAGGAACGGTGGGAGAAGACCTTTAAATATCTTAATTTCGATGTGAAGACTTCGGAGACAGTTGGACTGAACGCGAGTAAAGAAGAAATGTTGAGACTTTGCAAACTGCCACAAATAATTACCATTAAACAAAAAGACGTTCGAGACTATCGCTACATTGCTTTCGTCTTTTCTGGACATGGTTATAAAGATGCTAATCATAACGATGTCTTAGTCTCTCAAGATGGGAAGCCGTTAAGCCTGGAATCAGAAGTGTTTCCCTGTCTGTTCGGTGGCAGACGTGGTGATTGTATAAAGCTCATCTTTATCGATGCTTGTAGATCAAATCCCAGCCAGGAAAAACTGATTCTAACAGAATCGCATGTGGAAAAAGCCATCAGCTGCATTAATCGTGCTGTACACGTTGCCCCTAGTTTGCCTACTGTCACAGATGATGCTTTTATAGCATTTGCCACTCTTAAGGGTCTTTCTGCCGAAGATACCGCACAGGGAAGCATCTTTTCAAGTTCTTTCACCAAGTGGCTAAAAAAAGACATCTCCCTTGTCAGTGCCATGGTGAAGGTTACTGAAGAGGTTAACGACAGCCACACTCAGCAGTATTACAGGCCGATGAGTGTCAGCATGCTCTCACGCGATGTGAATTTATACAAAGAAGCTAAATTAAATAAAGGTATGTATGTATGTAGTGCTAAGTCAGTGTCAGATAATGGAATAAAGGGTTATTTATTACAGGGTATAAATGAATCACTATTAAATGGAACCAATAAATCACTATTACCATTTCAGCTGAAGTTGTTTGCGAAGTTCATAATGACAGAAGGATATCTTCAGTGGGTATCATGCAGTGAGCATCATGGGTTTACTTATGTCAATAGTTGCAAAGCTGGCATTCAGGAAACTGGATTAGAAACTTTTCTTGCCAAATTCGTTTTTCGTTTTTCCTTTCTTACATAGGCAAATCACATGAAGTTCTATGCAAATGTGCACATTTAGTAATATTATTGTCTATTGTCTTTGTGTTGCTCCGAGCTACTTATGTATATTCATGTTCACCTCCCATAAAAGTATGACAAGTTGCTTATTATACAGAGTATAATGTCTCAGTAGTGTAGTAGTAGTTGTAGTAGTGCAGTAGTAGTTGTGCACACATGTACGCACACACGCATGCATGCACACGCACACATGCACACGCACACACACACACACACACACGCACACACACACACACACACACACACTTATACGCACACACACACATGCACACACACATGCACACACGCACACATGCACACACACACAGGTAAACATGAAATTCATTTCTCTTATATTGAGCATGGAAATTATACTTTGACTTTCAAATCTACCATGCCGTGTTGACTGATGTATATTCATCAGTCAACACGGCATGGTAGATTTGAAAGTAGTATGGACTTGAGGCCCTTAAGATCTGTTTTGATCCCCGGACCTCTATCTACAGAAGTGAAGTATAGCTAGTATATGTGTTTGAAGTGTGTGTGTGTTTGGGGGGGGGGGGGGATATTCAAACCTGTGCATGTATGACTTTTTGGGCATTCATCTATAATTTATATCTTCAATAAAGTCCTTACAACAACCTTGCTATATGTAGATAATATAATTTGAACTTCTAAACTTCACTGCATGAAGGTTGGATATTTCGACTACTGGAACTTATCACAGGCTGGATACCCTGGTTCAACACAGACACAGGAACACAAAGTGAGTTGGTATGATATTAATTCTGACACTATTCTTACAGTTACCATTGCAGTTTGTTTTAATTTTGTATTACAGTTGGACGTTGATAATCCGACGTTCGTGTGTGTGGGTCACGGTATCTTCTACTGTATGTACAGTTGATTTGACATTTCAGACAATGAAACGCATGTCAGATCACAAGGTTTCAGGCAACTAAAATTGAGTGTGAATGGAAAGTTAAGAGTAGTCACCCACAACAAACCAGTGTACATATCTAACCCTCTCTCCCTCTCTTTCTCTCTCTGTGTGTGTCTGTCTGTCTGTGTGTGTGTGTGTGTGTGTGTGTGTGTGTGTGTGTGTGTGTGTGTGTGTGTGTGTGCTGTACCTGTGTGTACCTATACTCTTAGTTTTTAATGTTATGTATGTACATACATGCTTTCTTTATTTCTCAAACAGCAGCCCCAGTCAATCCACCACCTCAGCCTCCTCTTCCCCAACCTCAGCCTTCACCACCTCAGCCAGGTATGTACATGTACAGTATGTATTGTAGTGTGTGTGTGTGTGTGTGTGTGTGTGTGTGTGTGTGTGTGTGTGTGTGTGCTGTACCTGTGTGCCTCCTTCCAGTTTATAATACTATACAAGTGCACACATACATGCTTTATTTCTCAAATAGCAGCCCCAGTTGATCCACCACCTCAGCCTTCACCACCTCAAACAGGCATGTACGTACACGTACAGTATGCATGGATGTTGTTCTATTTCTTCTTCTTCTATGGTATTGTGTTGGTGTACTTTGACAAGACCCATAGGCATTAGATAAATGCATCTCCAAGTTACTGCTCAGCCCGATAAAGTGGGAGTGTCTTCCAGTTACATCCATTTCACTACTTCCGTAGATTAATATATTAATCAGTGGATCAACATGCATTGGTAATCATTATTGAAATTACAGCCTATTCTCAGCACTAGTGTATGGGTTTTGGGATAGGCATGCCCTACACTTGTCTGAGATATTATCTGATTTAGATCACACATGTGCTCTGTATTCCTATGAATACTCTGTGGATAGAACAGTTGTTGTAAAAGAACTCAACATCTGAATTCTCAACATGTTTATAGGTGAAACCTTGGTTCCACATTCTGAATCAGAATCAGAGGATAGCTTTACAACAGCCCCCTCCCCCTCTGGTGAGTTAACCCCATGTCCATTGTTGTTAGCTATGCTGTGTGTGTACATTGCAAAGTTTTCACAACCAATAGTTTTTTTTTCAAATTTCGTGAGTAGAGCCCATTTGCATTTGCAAATTTTTCATTCTGCAAATATTTCTGTATGTGTGTGAGGAGGTATGATTTCATGTGTCTGTACGCTTGTATCTCCATAGGTGAAGGTGTGCTTGGAACTGAATTGAATTTTAGCTTTCCGACTTTTTCCTCTCAATCTGGTGAATTAAATATTACAGCTGGTTGATGTGTTGCTTGTTTGTCAGACATTGTACATTTGTGTACAGGTATACATATAGTATAGATTCTGTAACCAATGGTCAGATGTGTTCAAGTCCACCTTTAAAATTGTCCTACACTGAAATCCTGAATCTACTGCTTTGTTAGGTATCCAGCCTGATGGTGTCCCTGGTGGTGTCCCCGGTGGTGTCCTAGATGGTCCCCCGGATGGTCCCCCCGATGATGTCCCCAATGGTGTCGGTCTTGAACCTCCTGTAGCCACACCTGAACCAGAATCAAGCACTTTGACCTCACACCCTCCTCCCAGTGGTAAGTGGACATTGATTTCCATCATCACAACCTAGCTAGTCACAGTGCTTATCCAACTCTTTGTGAACAGGTCATAATCAGTCACTAGTGTTTCACCCTGATGGAGGGTCTGATACCACAGTTGGTTAGTTGTGCTTAACTGCTCAAAATTCATCAATCGCTTCTATTGTACCTGTTTGCTATTCAAAGCGGTAATACAGTATGTATTTTTGAGAAATGTCTTGTGAATGATTCATGATTTTTCTACCTTGTTTTACTCAAACATATTCATACTTCAGATTACAGTATTGTATTCGCTCCTCAACTTGTGGTGTTGATATCTACAGTGGTACCTTTATAATCTTACTCTCCTTGGGTGACCAATAATGTCATATTGCATGGTCCTCAATCCTCAAATTGACTACTTCTGTAAATATGAATCTAATTCATTTAGTGGTGGGCCCAGCTCCAGATCCGAATGAAGGTCAAAATCGGGATATGGATCAAAGCGGTCAGGTCCCAGTTCCAAGTTCAAGTACTGCTGCAGGTACTGACTCCGATTCCGATGGACCTAGGGACAATGAACCACAGAACAGTTGTCCTGAACCAGTTCTTCATGACAACCTCTCATCCGGTGAGTTGACTATCAATGGTTGTAGTGTGCTGGTTTGAAGCATATGGACAGGATTTTGGTCAGACATGCCCCTCACTAGTGTGAGATGTAGTCTGGGTGTTGTTGGAGACATTTTGGAGGCACAACCTGGTTCACCCCACACCTGTTTCATCCAACACCTGGTTCACCCAACACACTCCTGGTTAGTCCACACTCCTGGTTAGCACACACTCCTGGTTAGCACACACTCCTGGTTAGTCCACACTCCTGGTTAGCACACACTCCTGGTTAGCACACACTCCTGGTTAGTACACACTCCTGGTTAGTACACACTCCTGGTTAGTACACACTCCTGGTTAGTACACACTCCTGGTTAGCACACCCTCCTGGTTAGTACACGTACACACTTCTGGTTAGTACACACTCCTGGTTAGTGCACACTCCTGGTTAGTCCACACTCCTGGTTAGCACACACTCCTGGTTAGCACACCCTCCTGGTTAGTACACACTCCTGGTTAGCACACCCTCCTGGTTAGCACACCCTCCTGGTTAGTACACACTCCTGGTTAGTACACACTCCTGGTTAGTACACACTCCTGGTCAGTGCACACTCCTGGTCAGTCCACACTCCTGGTTAGTCCACACTCCTGGTTAGCACACACTCCTGGTTAGCACACCCTCCTGGTTAGCTCACCCTCCTGGTTAGTACACACTCCTGGTTAGTACACACTCCTGGTCAGTACACACTCCTGGTTAGTACATACTCCTGGTTAGTCCACACTCCTGGTTAGCACACACTCCTGGTTAGCACACACTCCTGGTTAGCACCACTCCTGGTTAGCACACACTCCTGGTTAGCACACACTCCTGGTCAGTACACACTCCTGGTCAGTACACACTCCTGGTCAGTACACACTCCTGGTCAGTACACACTCCTGGTCAGTACACACTCCTGGTCAGTACACACTCCTGGTCAGTACACACTCCTGGTTAGTACACACCCCTGGTTAGCACACACTCTTGGTCAGTACACACTCCTGGTTAGTACACACTACTGGTTAGTACACACTCCTGGTTAGTACACACTACTGGTTAGTACACACTCTTGGTTAGTACACACTCCTGGTTAGTACACACTACTGGTTAGTACACACTCCTGGTTAGTACACACTACTGGTTAGTACATACAAACGTGAATATTGGTTACTTGTTACTTAGCACATTGTCAATTAAGGGAGAACCTACATTTTAATCCTTCTGTCGACAAATATTCCATTAGTCCCACAAGAAGTACAAGAGTGGACAATCTGAACAATGGGTTTTCAAGTTCAATTAAGATTTTATATAACAATTTTTCAATCACGACACATTACTATAGTAATAGCGAGGTTCTGCACGCCAGTATAGCAATTTTTCAATCATGATTATATGCATCGAATAATAGGTTTGTCCATGCTGATGTTAATTACACAGACATTTAGAATTCTGTCATAATTTTAAATATGGCATCATTTTAACAGAAAAGAATGACTTTGTACAGACTATACAATTTCCATGTTGTTCTGCACTATGTGCACACCTATGTAGTTGAAGTTTATTTTTCAACATAAGGACCTGTTTGTGATCAATTACAAAACTCATGCCACTTGGAAACCTTTTGAAGGGCAGTGTACATGTAATATGTGTACATTGCCTACACATCTGTGTTAGTGTAAGGGAGTGGACCTTCGTGTATAAGTCATTACTACACAAAGTAGAATGTCATTTTACATTTGTATTCAACTATTCCAATACCCACAGCAACTGGTAGTGTACCACAGCCACCCAGTACCTCTGCAGGGGATCCCTCCCCCTCTCAACACCCTCAGAGTCTGGAGTTCTACAGTGAGTACTAGTGAGATACAGTCAGTGTCTGTTGGTCAGAGCATACAGCAATAATATTATATTTATGTACATACGTAGGTATTGTAGTATTACTGTACATTACTTATTATTACCTGTACATACGTACATTTACACAATACATATGTACAGGTACATATACAACTATTGTACAAACACAGACAAGACAAATAAGACCCACTAGACAAACACCCTTATAAGACGATTTGTATTTTAGAGTTTACCCTTCTTGTGTGCAGGTGGAGGATTTGACTCTGAGGCTTTCATGGACAAGTTCAGTGAAAGGTTCCTCGATGATGTTGATTCACATGCTATTGTATTAAGACTGGAAATCAGCAAAGTCATCTCTGAAGAAGTTTCTTACACCATTAAACACTGCGCCATTGGTAGAGGAAACGAGGAGCTTTTCCTCCACCTCAAAAACCATGCTGATCCCGACAATATCAGTAAACTGTGTGATGTGATGAGGAGCAAAGCTGGCTATCCTAGGATGAGTGAGCTCGGGAGAGCTATGAAGGAAAAATTGGACCTCCTGACCAGTAAGTCTTCATGTGTTGAAATGTGGCCAGATCCTGTAGTGGATTCACGAATGTACAGTACAATGCATTGTGGAGTGTGTGCATTCATGTATTTACGTCTGTATCACCAAAACTCACTACACATACTTGTCTACATACTCACTACATGTACTTGTCTACATACTCACTACATGCACTTGTCTGCATACTCGCTACATGTACTTGTCTACACACTCACTACATGTACGTACTTGTCTACTTACTCACTACATGTACTTGTCTACATACTCACTACATGTACTTGTCTACACACTCACTACATGTTCATACTTGTCTACAGGTGCTCAAAGTGAGGTCATTGTGTGTGTGTGTGTGTGTGTGTGTGTGTGTGTGTGTGTGTGTGTGTGTGTGTGTGTGTGTGTGTTTGTATTTGTGTGAGTGTGAGTGTCAACATTCCTAGGAGATACCGTATAGCGGGAAACTTTGGCGAGCATTAAATTTGGCAAATCAGTCCCCGGAACGAATTGGCGAGTTTTAAATTTGGTGGCATGACAAATTCCAGGATCGTCAGATTACGTCAGAATAAAATATGGCGGATTTTAAATTTGGTGATTTTCCATAAAATTGCCAATTTGCCAAATTAAAAACCTCGCCAAAGTTTCCCACTATACGGTATTCAGTATCCACATTCACACTTGCCATGTAGTACAAACATTGTGCTCATTCAATTGTGTTGGCATTGACAAGGTCAGGTGTGCTCACCACTTGTTAGTTCGATCCTTCTTCTACCATTGATCTGGCTACACCTCCACCCTGGATGATGTAAATATGCTGTTCCAGTTGAGTACATTTCATACTTTCTGTCTTTTTCTCTACAGAAGCCTCTAATCCTCAGAAGGATAATACCATTGGTATAGCTGTTGTTGTTGATTACAGAAGATCTAAAGACGCTGGTATGAAGTGGAAGGAGACTCTTGAAAAAGTGAAACTTGATGTGCGAATGATTGAAGATGCTTCCGAAATTGAAATTCGCAAGTACACAAGGGAACTCTCTGATCACAAGATGGATCCAAATAGCTATTTGGTGTTTGTGTTCATTGTCAATGATGCTGAAAAGTGTATTGGATATACAGGTAATTGAAGAAGACCAGAGTATTCCAGTGGTTCACTTCACTTAAAGTTTCCTTTTCTGTAGGTTCTCGGTTGGAAGGTGAATGCAGAACACTTTTCTTCTTTGATACAAGCAAGCCACCATTTGACCCAAGAATAATTTTGGACAAAATGTTTTGGGGGCATCTGAGTTCATTAATTGTAGCTTTTTGCAGTGGAAAGTCTTCAGGGTTTGTGAGAGGGAGTATTTCTAAGAATGGAGGACTGGGAGAGCTTTTGGAAATATCTGGAGTAGAGTGGTCTAGTTATGCACCACAATATCCCAGCTCAAGGCCAAGTGAACCACATTATCCCTTATCAAAGCCAGAACTCTTCATTTATTATCATGGCAAAGTTGACAACTGGGACCTTTTTAAGGATGCTAGAAGGCTTAAGGTCAGTTGAATGGACTGTAACACTGTACTTCAGTCCCATGTGATGTTACATACAGTACAGTATGTGGTATGATAGTACTTTGTATCCTGTTGTGTGGACATGTTCAATTTTCTTCAAACCAAGACACTGCTATGAGTTAGCATTCAGTACACACCACTGTATACAAGTACATCTGGATGTACTTGATTCACTAATCTACTATAAACGCTTTGGCTAAATCAGCATTTGTTCAAACATGTTAAATATGCATGGTACTTTTCTTCATCTGTAATTGTCAATGATCCTAAAGGTTCTCCTGAATCAGACAAGAACAAACATCTCCAGAACCCTGTAATGTAAAAATAGGAAATTTGTAAGGTTATAATTGAGAGAGGAAAAATCATCTAAAACTTTGTCCTTACAATAGACGTAGATGTACTGTACTTAAGTACAGTACTTACTGTAAGTCATTCTCCTGTACAATACAGCTGTGCATGTGTGCATGCAAGCATTAAACAAACGTACATGTGTGACATGTACATGTTCATATGTTTATACAGTCCAAAAAGGAGGTGCCCGAGAAGTCAGAAAGGATGATGCCTGTAGAACCTGGAAGACAAGAGTCCAGTTATACTACCTCTGTTGGTGAGTGGTCATCATTGCCAGAACTACGTAGCTTTAGGGTAGTTGTGCTTATTATATAGACATATTTTAGTCCTTCGTTGTGTACTCATTGATTATTGGTGTTTGTATGTATACCTACATACATATGCGTCGTTCATTTGTATTTGCTTGTAATACATATGTATGTACCATGAATCTACTTGTTGTCTTAGTATAATACGTACGTATGTTTGTGAAAGCCCTTTGCTTTGTGTGTGTATGATGTGTGTGTGTCGCAGGTATGACATGTCAACATCGTTGCCGCTGACGAAATGGCCGCCAAATTTTAGGACGATTTTAATATGCTGTTTCTTCACTACAGATGACGTTTTTAGCTCAAAAACCATGCTTAAACTCTTTATACACACTCCTCTTTTGCATTGCGCATTTCAAATATCTATATTTTACTTCGGTAATGGTAAAATTGCAGCTTCAACAAACCATATGAAATCAGCTAACATTCCGTTTCTGGTGGGTTTTATGAAAGCTACTGTCATACATTTAGCATGGAAAGATAGACAAAGATAATATCTAAATTTTCACCGTAGGAGCAGTTTATATCTATTACCTTTGTTGAGATGTCACCGCATTTGTCGAATTGGGAGAAGAAGAAACGGATTCCAATTGTGACATTTCGACAACGGTAATGGATATAAACTGCTCCTACTGTGAAAATTTAGATTTACCTTGTAAGAACATTTTCCCGGTGATGATAGTTTCTTTTCTTTCAATAAACCCGCCGGAAAGTCAGAAGAATCTACTACACTAGAAAGTCGAACGTGATATATTGATTTCACACGCATGTCAAGAGTTATGCATTATGTCATTGTTACGCAACGATATCCCGGTACAGCAAGTCTCACAATAAGTGCCCAACGTTCATCTTCGAGGCAATTCGCTATTCTATATCTACCTATTAATGTGATTTAGAAGAGAATATTAGTTCTTCGATGGCAAATTTTGCGAAATTTGTTGTGACGGTTCTTGTAGAAGCGTGATTATCATGTGACCGCTCGTGACCAGCACCTAAATTAGGCAATTCCATTGTTTATATAACTTTAAAACCGCAAGTTATTGGTTTCTACGTTGGATGTTGACATGTCCTACCTGCGGTGTGTGTGTATCCACCAATTTATAATTCAATGTCCATGTTATATAAGATGTATACAGTGTAGTATGTATGTTGTACCACACAAGGGTATGATGTATATTCTTATATCTTATTCCTGCAGAAGGGTATTCCCCATTTACCACTAATGCTCAACCCACCACTATCGATCCAACCACTGTACCCACTCAACCCACCACTATCGATCCAACCACTGTACCCACTCAACCCACCACTATCGATCCAACCACTGGACCCACTCAACCCACCACTATCGATCCAACCACTGGACCCACTCAACCCACCACTATCGATCCAACCACTGGACCCACTCAACCGTTCACTATCGATCCAACCATTGGACCCCCTCAACCGTTCACTATCGATCCAACCACTGGACCCACTCAACCCACCACTATCGATCCAACCACTGGACCCACTCAACCCACCACTATCGATCCAACCACTGGACCCACTCAACCCACCACTATCGATCCAACCACTGGACCCACTCAACCCACCACTATCGATCCAACCACTGTACCCACTCAACCCACCACTATCGATCCAACCACTGGACCCACTCAACCGTTCACTATCGATCCAACCACTGGACCCACTCAACCGTTCACTATCGATCCAACCACTGGACCCACTCAACCCACCACTATCGATCCAACCATTGGACCCCCTCAACCGTCCACTATCGATCCAACCACTGGACCCACTCAACCCACCACTATCGATCCAACCACTGAACCCCCTCAACCCACCACTATCGATCCAACCACTGGACCCATTCAACCCACCACTATCGATCCGACCACTGGACCCACTCAAGCCACCACTATTGACCCAACCATTGGACCCTCTCAACCCACCACTATCGATCCAACCACTGGACCCACTCAACCCACCCCTATCGATCCAACCACTGGACCCTCTCAACCCACCACTATCGATCCAACCACTGGACCCACTCAACCCACCACTATCGATCCAACCACTGGACCCACTCAACCCACCACTATCGATCCGACCACTGGACCCACTCAAGCCACCACTATTGATCCAACCATTGGACCCTCTCAACCCACCACTATCGATCCAACCACTGGACCCACTCAATCTCTCGATCTCTCCTTCATTATCTCACGAGTGGAAATGAGCAAGGAGTTTGGGTTTGCTTGCTGGAGAGGTGATTTACAAACTGTTCAAAGCTACATCGCCGAGGTAAGCAATGATGCTAGAACATCAGGTTTGATAGATGCTGCCCAGAATGGACACGCCGAGATAGTGCAGTGGTTGATCGAACACGGTGGGTGTGATGTTAATGCCAGGGACTGTCATGCACTGTATGAGGCCATACGGCGAGATCACTTTGATGTCGTAAAGGTTTTAGTTGAACATGGGGTCAACACCAATGCCAGGAGGTCGTATAGTCATTGCACTCCTCTGCTGGTGGCAGCTGAACGTGACAACGAGGAGATTTCCAGACTTTTACTTGAGACACTGAATGGTGCTGACTTAGATGGTAAGGACAAGTGGGGGCAAACCGCTATTTTCTTCACGTGTAGGTTGGCCATTGTTAAAATCCTAGTAGATGGGGGTGCTAATGTCAATGTACAGGATGATAAAGGACGTACTCCTCTTATGATTCATGCTGAAAAAGGTAACAAAGACATCGTGTCTTATTTGATTGCACATGGTGCTGACGTTGACAAGAAAGATGGTCAAGGTCAGACAGCCTTACACTACGTGTGTCACAGAGAACAGAGGGAACAGGATGAGGATTATATGAGATATGAGATAGTAAAGTTATTGGTTGGCCATGGTTCCAATATAGAAGAGAGAGATTGTTGTCAATTCACACCATTAGTACATGCTACTCTCATGGGACACCAAATCCTTGCTTGGCAACTAATTGAGTGTGGGGCTGACGTGAAGCAGCTTGGTATGACAGAAGAAGAATTTAAGTCACAATATAATGAGTCCAGAGAGACTCGGGGACACACAGAACGTTTTACTTATTCGAATCTCAGACGGTGCCAGGAAGCCTTTTTGATGCGAGCGACCTTTAATGGTAACACTGAAATAGTGAAGACACTCATTTTAGCCTGTAGTGTTGATGTCAACTGCAAGGACAAGTCTACAGGTGACACACCCCTGCATGTGGCCGCTAGAGGGAATTACGTACAGTGTGGTATATTGTTGGTTGAGGCTGGAAGCAGTACAGAAATTCGCAATAAAAGTTCTCAAAAGCCTCTTGATCTTGCTTCTAGTAGTTTCATAGAAGCCCTTTTAATGAGAGCTGCCTTTAATGACAACACTGAAATAGTGAAGACTCTCATTTTAGTCTATAGTGTTGATGTCAACTGCAAGGACAAGTCTACAGGTGACACACCCCTGCATGTGGCCGCTAGGAGGGATTGTGTACCGTGTGGGATATTGTTAGTTGAGGCTGGAAGCAGTACAGAAATTTGCAATAAAAGTTCTCAAAAGCCTCTTGATCTTGCTTCAAAGGGTTTCATAGAAGCTATCCAACAAACTCTATCATTTACTGCAAGAAAGACCGTATGCATCATTGGCAATGCTTGCAGTGGTAAGAGCACCATCATTGCTTCACTGCAGAATGAGAATGCCCCAGTTTACAAGAAAATTGTTCAC
>OZ026551.1:5572373-5589873 GCA_964020155.1 Chondrilla cf. caribensis | reverse complement strand
CAGAAGATGTCCGAAGATCACTTTTATCAAACTCTACTCATCCATGACATGTCTAAGCTGATAATACTCATGTTATGTTTCTTGTGGTCAACACAGGTCAAATGTATCAATTGTTGATTGTGATTATGCAATGTGCTAAGTCACATGACTCGAATGACAAAATGGCTCCTAAATGTTGTTTTCATATTCTCCCTCTGCACATAATGTTCCATATAAGGAGAACCAATGATGCTGTGTGCATGTACTTTAGCAGTATTTAGTGATATTAATATACATATGTATTAGTTATGTCCCTTCCACACAGGATGTGCAGGTAATACAGTAACACTTTCAATTAATTACTGAGGGCGTCAGCCCAAGGTACACACACATGCATACACAAACACACACAAACACACTCCCAGTACTGGGAACCTATGACAGAGGGTATTAACCAAACAGGATTAGCAACGTCTTTATGTATATGCTACATATGTATATATTGACCATCCCAATACCAGCAGTGCAGCTTGATAAGAACAGGATTTGTACCACAACACATGTACTGCTGATATCGGGAAGACTATGCTATGATATCAGGATGGTTATGTTATGACGTGTTCACTACAACAGTGTACCAGTGTACCAGTGTGACAGTGTGCTGCCTCTGGTTAATTTGCTTTGTTCTTTGACTCTTTAGGATGTGCCACCCCTATGTATATCTTTTTCATTTTTGAATGTTTTTAAATGCTTCACACTTGCTACCCTGCCTCATAATATTGTTATGTCTCTTTCACAGATCACAAGGACACAGTCTCCTAAACTTGCATAGAATGGATCATTAGTGATAGTATTTGTATAAGCAGTTGTATTATTATGACTTATTATTAGTTTTATACATTTCCTATATGACTGTGGTTGTGTACAAATTAGCCTTCTATACTGTAGTGTTTAGTTGCTATTACTATTGTGTTGTAGTACTACAGTAATGCTATTGTAATTATGTGCATATAATAATATATTATTACATAACTGTGATATAATCATGACTTACAGCTTATAGTTCATGATCATTTGGCTTTTTATTAATTACATGGAATAATCAATTGTGTGTGTGTGTGTGTGTGTGTGTGTGTGTGTGTGTGTGTGTGTGTGTGTGTGTGTGTGTGTGTGTGTGTGTGTGTGTGTGTGTGTGTGTGTGTGTGTGTGTGTGTGTGTGTGTGTGTGTGTGTGTGTGTGTGTGTGTGTGTGTGTGTGTGTGTGTGTGTGTGTGTGTATGTGTGCGTGCGTGTGTGTGAGAGATATTAATACACGCATGTACGTACGTGATGACGTCATGCAATTCGCGCAGCAGGATTTGGGGATTCCCCACATATCAACGTCAGCCCATAGTCAAAATTCAGCATTATAAAATGGCGTCGAAGACCCGGCATTTCTGATCGTACGACTGTAGCTGGATTAGAGGACCCCAACGAGAAGGAAGACTCTGACGTTCTTGCATGAGGTCCAAAGCTGTGAAGTTTAATTTGTTGTGTGAATGAGTTTTTCTAAAGGTATGGTTTAGTGGGTACATGTACAGTGTTACTTCTGGGAATGGATCCCATAAAACTGTACAATGTGTGGTTGTGTGGTCACAATTGTGTGTGTTCGGACTTTTAGGCAGTATCTGGTAAAGGGGGGATTCCAATATGATAAGTAAAAATGATGGTATGGTACAGATCGAGTGGCTAAGCTTCAGAAAACCTGCCTCTGCCCCTCAGTAAGGCAGGTTTTTCTGAGCAACTGAATCCAAGGGAGGGAGGGGGGGGGGGGTAGGCAAACATTGGTTAACTTCGAAAACTATCAGATGAAACCGAATTTGAAATTACAACTTCAATTTTGAAAATTTGCAATGTATTTTAGTCACATAAACCCAGCAAATACCGTTGCCTACAAGTCTCTGCTGCTGTGTATATATTTGTTGATTCTTCTCACACAGTAGAGGCTCATGCAACAACATCAGCAACCGTTGCATTGCTGCACCAACAATTGTGCCGAATCCAGAATCAGTTACTTTCCCTCTTACTGCAGGGCTTATGAATAATGGTGTACAACACAGTGATGGACAGACGTCCTCAGAGGTGGATACAGGTGAATACATTATAGTGTGTGGTGTGTACAGTTCAGTAATGATATGATAGAGTTTACTGTTAATGTGCATATACTGTCTAGAGTGAGGATTTCACAAGAGGGAATTTTGCAATCCCAGATCCATTCCCAAGACTTTTTCCTGTGTAAATTTTGAAATGGAAAAGGAGAATAAATTTGTGTTAATTTTGACTCAACCTTTCATATATTTACATGTACACAATTTTTAGGATCACAATTACCTTGTAATAATCATGTAATATTACACATTACTGTATGCTATAATTACTATACAACACACTCGTAGTGGGCTGCATGTTAGCATGGTTTGGAGGATAGAGGGGCTGAATCAATTCTATGCAAATTGATGAGCAAGAAATGTGGGTACAGTAGAGAGTAGCTGTTAAGATGAAACTTCTGACTTTGCAATATTGGCATAATCCCTTATGGACTTTTTTCTGAATATCGTGCAGGACCCGAGAGTCTGGAGAGAGAGGATTGTACAACCCAACAAACACCTGCACATGTATAAGTGTTGTTCAACAAACTGTAGTATACTGTATGTACAGCTGTAGTATACTTTATGTACAGCTGTAGTATACTGTATGTACAGCTGTAGTATACTGTATGTACAGCTGCAGTATACTGTATGTACAGCTGCAGTATACTGTATGTACAGCTGCAGTATACTGTATGTACAGCTGCATTATATATACTGTATGTACTGTACGCGTATACATATGTTGCACACAGTATGTCCATGTTAGTATTAGTACTGTAAAATGTTAATCCATATCCTGAGCTACACCACTGTAGCTATTGATACTCGACTGATAATTTGGAAAGCGAGAGAGATATCTCCTGTATTAGAACGTTGTTAGAAGGGGTTTCCCCTTATACCAAATTACTCCAAAAATGGCGCCTCAAGCAAGCAGCTCTCTCTACGTACTTCCAGGACTAGGATCATAGATACAGCTACTCCGTAAGATGAAGATCCTAATGGATAGAATATGGTAGAGGATAACAACAAGAGGACCATGTTGCTCCAAGGCTACTACCAAATAATTCCTATTCACCTTATCTGAAGTCTCTCCGTCATCGCTGCTCCGTGTCCACCACCATACCAGTACACGTCCAAAAGGATCGAACGAATAAGTTACAATTCAATGGTAAGTCGCGTGATTGTGTCAGTGGTCAGATTGTCTGATAGTCCTAGTCTGGCCTGCTATGACGGTCCCGCCAAGCGCCCTGGGCGAGGAAAAGAAGAAGAAACGTCTTTCACGCCGGAGGCGTTTAGAAAGAAAGCTGGTCGTAGCAGGCCAGACTAGATAGTCCGTGCATAGTCTAGCGTAGTCTGTACCTTATTCCTCCATTTTTCCAAAGAAAACCGCGGTTCAAGGATCAGCTATAATAATAGCAACTGAAATGACTCCTTGCTGTGACAACATACACGCCCCTGGACACACCTCCTTGTCTCCAACTGAGCACAACAACACACCACACACAGTCACCTCTCAACATAGTAATCAGATTAGGAGAGGAACAGAACACAACACCATATCCATGTCTAGGTATGCAGTTTGGAGAGGAAGTAGATTGGATCAAAGTATTTGGTCTAAGTCTCCTTCAATGGTAGGGGAAGTAGGCATGCTCCATGTCACATAGGGCAACATAGGATAACACTAACATGATGTAAGACATTAGGGTGATTGGAGACACTAGAGTGATTGGGGACACTAGGGTGATTGGGGACACTAGGATGATTGGGGACACTAGGGTGATACTTTGATCCAATCTACTTCCTCTCCAAGCTACATACCTAGACATTTGATATGGTGTTGTGTTGGTGTAGACTAGTACTGTACAGTCATGTAGACTAGTACTGTACAGTCATGTAGACTAGTACTGTACAGTCATGTAGACTAGTACTGTACAGTCATGTAGACTAATACTGTACAGTCATGTAGACTAGTACTGTACAGTCATGTAGACTAGTACTGTACAGTCATGTAGACTAGTACTGTACAATCATGTAGACTAGTACTGTACGGTCATGTAGACTAGTACTGTACGGTCATGTAGACTAGTACTGTACGGTCATGTAGACTAGTACTGTTCAGTCATGTAGACTAGTACTGTACGGTCATGTAGACTAGTACTGTACGGTCATGTAGACTAGTACTGTTCAGTCATGTAGACTAGTACTGTACAATCATGTAGACTAGTACTGTACGGTCATGTAGACTAGTACTGTACGGTCATGTAGACTAGTACTGTTCAGTCATGTAGACTAGTACTGTACAATCATGTAGACTAGTACTGTGCGGTCATGTAGACTAGTACTTATGTGCAGTGTATCCGTGGAGTAAAGCCAGACAGTTTGGTGTCTTCCTCTCCTACTATGTAAATAGGTGACTCAGGTGGTGTGTTGTTGTGCTCAGTAGGAGACAAAGAGGTGTGTCCAGGGACGTGTATGTTGTTATAGAACATATTTCTAGGAGACTTGGTCACGTACAAAATCATGTCCCTCCCCTTCAGCCCTGAGGGCTAGTATCTCTGACACTGAAGTACAGTACAAAGTGTCATGATCATGATGAGGGAGTATGCACAATGTGGTATAATACATACATACAGAAAATTTAGCGAGGAAAGATTTCTTTAGGAGTTGGAAATGATAGTAACACCTTTAATCAGAGGCAAGTTAACTATAACCGATCGAGAGTATCCATCAACTCTCTAATACCGTATATATATAATGATGACAGCAATCATTTCTCTGAGCTTACCGACTTAGAAGAGTGGACAAACCCTTATGTCCCAAAACGTCGCCAAGAGAACCAAATGGGCAGAGTACTATTCAATCTAGCCTGAACCACGAAGTCTTCACTCTGAATGACCGATTGATTCATGTTAAATTCGTTCTCAATTCGCTGTCCTTCTGAAACACGACAGTTTTATGCTGATTTGTGTTCCTTCAATGGTGTATCAGTATTGATGGTGCATTGATTGTGTGGTGATGATTGATAATTTTATTTCAATGAAGAAAACAGGGTATATCAGTAATGAGGTCAGAAATATACCCCGGTATATCAGGTATATACCGTAGTCGGTGCTTTTGACAGTATCACCAATCGGGATGCATGTATGTATATATAATACCACTAGATACTGTTAAAGTACATCCACACACACACACACATGCACATACATACATGGTTGTATTATTCATATACCCAGTAACATGCATTCATCATCATGATCATCACACTTTGTACTGTACTTTCGTGCCAGAGATACTAGCCTTCAGTACTGAAGGGTAGGGACATGACTTTGTGCGTGACCTAGTCTCCTAGAAATATGTTCTATAACAACATACATTCCCCTGGACACACCTCTTTGTCTCCCACTGAGCACAGCACCACACCACCTGAGTCACCTATTTGCATAGTAATCAAATTAGAAGAGGAGCTGTCTGGCATTACTCCACGGATACACTGCACATAAGTACTACATACATACCAGTATTATTGTGAGACATTACTGCCTTGATGCTACATTAAATCAAAACATTGCTCATTCAGTGATCACAGGAGGTGGGCATGTTTTATGACATCATTCTCTTTACTCTATGGTGCCTGGTGTGTACATGGCCATACAGTACTAGTCTACATGAATATTCAGTACTAGTCTACACTGTATGTGGTGTATAGTGTGTCATACATCGCAAGACATTGAATGAACCACTACATACTAGCCACACACAGCATCACAAGAGCGCCACTTTCATGAATGTTGTTAACATGAGTGATGTTGACAATGAGTACTAAAGTGTATAGGCCATCATAACTGCTGCAGTGAAAGAACCCTCTTGATCCAAACTCAATTGTAATGAGTTTGGCAGTATACCCTTTGCTTTGGAGTCATCAAACAGATTCTGGTTTCTGTGTTTCTTCCTCTGGATAATGTGTGTGTACTTCAGTTAGTTTAGTATTGCATGGTATTACATGTTTGTACATGTACTGTACTGTATATACTCCCTCAACATGATGGTTGGATTTCTGTGCTGTTTTTTTCGGTGTCAGAGATAGTAGCCCTCAGGGCTGAAGGGCATGACTTTGTGTTTGACCCAGTCCTCTCAGACACACACACACACACACACACACACACACACACACACACACACACACACACACACACACACACACACACACACACACACACACACACACACACACACACACACACACACACACACACACACACACACACACACACACACACTCACACACACACACACACACACACACACACACACACACACACACACACACACACACACACTGTCACACACACACACACACACACACACACACACACACACACACACACACACACACACACACACACACACACACACACACACACTCCTATACATGTTGTTATAATAGGTGCTTAACGCTTACTACAAATACGACATATGTACCCTGTGGTAATCCAAGCAAATATTATAAGGGAAGAGGTGACCGGATATGATACTTCCTGTCTGTGACCTTTGCTGGTATATATATATAGGTATGTTAGCTAGTACAACATAAGATACTACAGTGTTATAAGTCAGAGTAGTCTATTTTGTTCTCTTTAAAGTTCGAACTTCTATTGTTCAGCAGGCCAGTGGACTACAATGGAAGACTCTCCAAGAAGAGACCTGTGTGAAGTTAGGTAGGTTCTATAATGCATGCACTATATGTGATATGATCTGAGAAAAAGGGGTAAAATCGCACTGAAAGTCGATTCCGAGTTAGCCCTACCAAAACACATGTACTAATCTACAGAATGCAGCTTAAATTTTCCGTATAAACAATCAATAATCGGACAAATCAATTTTCGGACATTCGGATCTCAGAAAGTACTGGAGCTATTGACTTCAGACAGAAAACACTATTTAGGTCTCTGTAAGATAGTAAATGGTACGTATGAAGTTTATACCTTTGTGCATCTCTGCGATATGGACAATTTAATCATAGACGTGTCCAAAACAATCAATTTTCGGACGATCTGATCAATTTTCGGACAAAGTCCTTTAATCGAGTGGGAGAAAACCATTATTGATTTAACATTAAAGTATACAAGACAAAAGAAGGAAAAAAAATATAATTAATTATAAGATGCATGGGTGAAATCTTGGACACAGGTAGCACATTATGACATGAAGCACATGTTGAAAATGCTACACTGGCAAGGTGAAAAAAAGGTGAAGTGTAAGACAGTGAACAAAACACACATAAGAAATAACAAGTACAAGCAACAACGAATAGATGGAATTGGTTACTGATAGTTATGATAACAATAACTTGCTGAGGCCCCAGCTCAGGCAATCTTTTGCCCAGAAGATGATTTGTGAAGCGGAGATGGCGATTTTTCCTGTATCATCCAGAGTTGATTTCAGGTTATTTTTTTGTTCTTTGATTCCCAAGAAGTCTGCAAATCGCTTGCATGGGGAAGTCAGGCGGATGGTGACCCAGGGTACCTATCTCCAAGGTGAGATAACTCGCATTGATACCTTTCTTACAGAGGTCACTCAGCAAGGATCGGTAGTTCTGTTTGCCTTCTTTCCTGGGCCTGGCCTCTTTCATGGTATCCAGGCTATTAGAACAGATGGTGAGTTCAATCATTTTGACTGCCTGATCCTGAACGATGACAATGTCAGGTCTTGAGCTGGTGCACACAAGCTGGGGTGGGATTGTTGTGGTGGAGTTTCTTCTGCTCTGAGATTGGGGAGGTCTGCGTAGAGGGTGGAGGATGGTAGGAGACACTTCAGCCTTTCCACTAGCTTTAGTAAAACAGAGTCGTGTCTCTATGTGTATATACCTACCATCCTCCAGTGTGCGTTTGCAGCCATTGAGGAAGTGGTGGGCAGTCGCTTGAGGGCTGTCACATAGGCATCATCGAGCGTGTACTTAGATTTTCCAGTGCCGTAGGTTTGTAGGAGTTGGCAGGGTGTCAGAGCCGCATCAGAGGATGAATGACAGTTGTCCAGCCAGAAGTCCATCAACAATGCGTTTCCACACCTTGGTCATTGATTCCAGTTCTGTGCGGTCAGAGAATTTCTTTTGCACTTGGAGGGACTCAAGCTTACGGTTGGCCTCTTCTAAGGCTTGTTCGTTTACAAGGCTTTTGGCTATTGACCAGGTTGCAGATGAGCTTGGGGTGGTTGAGAGTGCTGTTTGCAGATGGTGCTAAGTTTTTTCTGAAATATCTTGGCATTTCAAAAAGACTGCATTGTTGATTGATGAGGAGATCTCCTTGATGGCTGGGTCCGAGGTCTTCGTAAGGCAGCAAAGAAGGCTAAGCTTAGCTTTGGTCTTTGTAAGCAAGGTAGAGGGAATGTTCAGTGATGCCAGGTGAGACAGCAGAACACGGGTGGAGTTCCTTGGCAGTTTCAACCACTTTCAGACCATTTTGGCAATTTGGTTCTCTAGGTGGGCAATGCATGATTTATATGTATGATTAACTGCCAGCTGGTACTGTAGCAAAGGGATAACATAGTTTGTCAAGATCCAGACCTTCATCTCACCTCTTATAGGCCTGCTGTCTATTCTGCTGAGAATGGAGAGAAGGTGATTCCTTAAGACCGAGCTGCCTTGTTTCTTGGTTTCCCATGGGGTGGAAACTAGGGTGTGGCCCAGGAATTTGGTTGGTGCTAAGCGGAGGTTCCGGGTGGAACCGCATTTGAGGGAGTACTCTGCATCAGGTCTGGGCTTACCATTCTCAATGGTGATGGAGACACATCTGGTAGGATTGAGGCTGAGACCCAGGGAGATGCACGATTCTTCCACTAACAATAGAGAGTTCTGGTGGTCAGCCCTGGTTTGATTGAGGATAGTAAGATCATCTGCTAAAGATGCTTAAGAAAGTACATGTATAGAATTCCAACAGCTCACCATACACCCCATACGTGTTAGGAGGACCATAGATACTCTAACCATAGTCTATGCTCTAACTCAGGTTATCATAGAGTGCAATAGCACTCTATATGTAGGGATGACGTGAAAAAAACATGGCGGCCTATAGCACGCGTACATTAATGTTTCACAAAAATATCGCCTTATTATCTGTGGGAAGACAGAGGGAAGCAAGGAAAGAATAGATCTAGTGTTGTTTTGTCCATTATGAAATGATTCTTCGTCAGAATATAGGTACTCTCAATTTGTGTCAATCATTGTGAACATCGGCGTCTCTAATTAAAAATATAACCACTCTCTGAACGCACAGCAGACAAACTATGTTCGCGAAAGTATTTCATCTGTTTGTTTATCAGAATACGATTGTATCATGTCCTTGCAAAATACTAGTAATCGCGTTCATCTGACTGTCAGATGGGTGAATATTCCCAGCTACCGATAACGAGTACATAGTATCATCCTCCACGACACTTCACAATTAACTAAACTGAATCAATGAATGTCATTGCCAAGATTCTCGGCAGTAGCATTTCTTGGGTTGATGGTCACGCGTTCAGGTGTGAACTAATTGCTACTTGTGCTAGACCATCCCTTCCCTTTTCTGCCCCTCAGCACCTCTTAGGGACAGTCTAGCTAGCTAGACTAACCACATAACTGCTTATCGAATAAAATAGCGTCTTTTCAATAGACAATAAATCAGCCATATAGGCTGGAATCAAGATGTGCATTAGTGAAAAAGAAAAGAGAGAGGTCGATGTTGATGAAGTTGAGAGGAGGAACAGCAGCATTTCAGGTTGAGGTTGGGAGATGGAGAGGGGTGAAAAGAGATGAGAGAATATGCAAAGAGTGTCAGAGTGGGGAGGTTGAAGATGTATGCCACTGGCTGCTGCGATGTCCGCCTGGGACCATATTAGACAGCCGCTGTTTACAGCACAGACATTGAGAGACTTACCCGAAGGGACAACTGTGGAGCAACAGACTGCCGTTATTCTATCTATTGCATGTTCAAATAACAGTATTAGACAATGTATTAGCTCTATGTGGTATGCCCGTTTTAAGTTGTAACGTACATAACCTATTACTTATTAATATATTTCTTGTTTCTTATGTATGATAATCCAGTTATCATTGTATCTTGTGGAGTGCTAAATTGGACCCCTCCGTGTCCTAGCACCTTATGGTGTGGTGCACTTTAATAATATTGATTGATTGATTGATATAGGTCCAAAACGAAGATCAAACTGTCTCCGCACTTTCAGGGAACCTTCTACTAAACATTTAGATTGGATTTATCGTAGAAAAAAATTTCGAAAAAATTACACGAAAACGTTTTGACCCATATCTCTGTTTACATAACAGTGCGATAATATGCCTTTTCTCAGATCCTACCACATAATATGAATCTTTTGTAGCTTCCAATCTTAGGTTATGTACATATAATAGTATTATACACTTTCCCTTGGTTAATTATAGGTATCGCGTACGGGCACATGAGCTTATGGATATAAACGGTCCTGTTGCAGAGACTCTGAGAGAATATTTCATTTCCTTAGTGAAGGAAAGGGCTGGCAAATGTCTCGAGCCAACAGGAAAGAAAGGAATTAATAAGATCGGTCCAATAGTGTTAACGTGGAGAAATAAACCTGAAGAAAAGAGGTTGACAACGTGGATTCATTTGTATCCTGAGCGGCAGGAGAAAATTTATCGTTCTGGAAATGTAGATGATTGGGACATACAGCTGCTTGTCAAGGCAATTAAAGCAGTACTAGATTATAACTGCCAAACAAGTGTAAAAGAAGAGGAGAAGACTGATATCAATCAACACATTGATAACTCAGGGGATGATAGGAATACTGTTGCACATTGCAAATGGTCAGAAAAGGAATTTAAGGAAATAGTGCAGAGGACAGAAAATGCCATCCATTTCCTATTGTCAACGTCAGCTCGAATGCAGGAGATTCTAGCTTGGGTCAAAGATGTTGAACGAGGTACTGTATTACTTCCTAAACTGGTAATACATGTGATGTATGACAATTGTACTGTATTTACGTATGTAAACAGACACCACAACTACTATTAATTTCAGGCTTCAACCGATACAGCTATACTATTTGAGGGTGGTGTTATGATCTGTGTATTGTTGTACGTAGGTGTTTGCTATGTACTAGATGATACCCCTCTCCATGAGTACCGAAAAGCGCTGAAGAATACTGTAATGGCACATGTTAAAGCCAAAGGCATAGCATTTGAGGATAGTGTATCCAAATGTTTTCCAGATTCAAGTGATGGGAACGACGCACACATGACCTTATTTGGTAGCATTGACAACAGTTCAATGGATGAAAAGGTTGACGGTTTTGCTAAATTTATCAAGGAGATTCAGTGTGAGAAGAAAGTACAAGATATTGATAAAAGATATAGAGAAAAAAAAGCTGAACTGATAGCAGTAAGCACTGTACAATTAAAACTAAAAGAAGATCACCAAAACCCACCAATGACGTGGGCAACAATGCACAGAGGTATCACAAAAGTTTTGCAAGAGAAGGGTTATGAAAATCCTCGAATCGAGTTGATATCTATGAAACGTGGTTGTATAGAGCTCATCTTCACAATGAGCCAGATGACTGCCCTTTCCTTGCCCTCCATTCTTGTCGAACCGGGTGAGACAAGAGAGTTAGCAGATCTAATGAAAAAAATTGGAAATCCTGTGGTTACCCTCTTTGAATGTCTTCAGTTAACCCCCAAAGACCGCAGATATGAACCTACTTTCCTGGTGAGTTGCTACGTCTTACAGGTTGCTCAGTACATTGGTTGTGACCATGGTAATCTTTGTCAATTGGTTTGATATAGGGCACAAAATATATGCAAGAAGATATCCTAGCTCTATACAGTGAATGTCAAGATAAACTCAAAAGCCAATCTGCTGACCCGAAGGTTTGTAGTACACATTTGCATTACCGTGTCTACTAACAGACTGTGTGATGGCACCACAATTTCTCATACTATAGCTTTTGGATAACCTCAAGAAATCACAGGATATCGTGGTGAGTGCAACAACATATGTACGTACCATAGTAAGTCTGATCCACACAATTGATACACATGTAGGTGTGAATATGTGTATTTGAGGGGGGATTGTGTGTGAGTGCATGGGCATGTAAACGTAGATATGTGCAATAAATGTACGAATGTCTTTATGTACTTGTGTGTGTCCAATACGTTCCATCATGCTATGTTGGATTTTGGTTAAATTGAGCAGATACTATCTCTGGGTATTCAAGAAACCGGCCTCCTATAGTAAACTTATGTCTGCATAAACTGTACTGATTAAAATTAATGAACAGAGCAAATATGTGTTTAATATATACATGTGTACACTTAGTCTAGTGCACACACTTATACATGTTTTAATAAATACATCTTAGAGTGCTACCATTCCTGATTTAATGGTATACAGTGGGACCTCTCTATTACAAACCTCCGAATAGCAAAAACCTCTGTAATAAGGACACCATTCTGTGTCCCAGTCTAGTACTGTAGTGTATTAAGTGACCTCTGAATTGAGGAAACCTCTGTAATAAGGACTAAAATTAAGGTCCCAAAGTGTCCTTTATAGAGAGGTTCCACTGTATACGCATACACTATTTTCACATAACAGATCATTCAGTTGTAGTATACAAACAATAGTATTGGGGAGAAGCCCAACAACTACTTTCACAGTGGGACCTGCTACCAAGCCAAGGGTTCTGTTGTTTTATTTCATCACTGCTTGTCTTGTGCACTTCTTCTGCATATCCAGTACAGTAGTGTGATATAGTTATCCTGCATGTACATGCATAGAACTGGTGGTGGAGCTGTGGGCTCATTGAGTTACTGTAACTGTGGCATTAAAGTTATCATTGTCATTTGTACAGGATAAGCTCAGTCCTAAGATGCCAGAGGAGAGCGAAGAGGAGAGGTCTGAGGAGCCTCAAAAACCGATTGCAGGGCAGAAAAGGAAGTCTAGGGATACCTCCCCTCTTGGTGAGTGGTCTTCATTACCAGAACTAGCCTTAGGGAAATCATGTTTGTAAACTGATTCAAGTCTTCAATTGTGTACTCATTACATTGGTGTTTGCATGTATATGAACATAATATTATGTATGCATTGTTTTTTTAGTATTGTTTACATATCATACCTACAAGTTATCCTGGTACGTATGATATGTGAATCCCATTTGCTGTGTGTGTGTGTGTGTGTGTGTGTGTGTGTGTGTGTGTGTGTGTGTGTGTGTGTGTGTGTGTGTGTGTGTGTGTGTGTGTGTGTGTGTGTGTGTGTGTGTGTGTGTGTGTGTGCGTATATGTATGTGTGTGTGTGTGTGTGTGTGTGTGTGTGTGTGTGTGTGTGTATGTGTGTGTGTGTGTGTGTGTGTGTGTGTGTGTGTGTGTGTGTGTGTGTGTGTGTGTGTGTGTGTGTGTGTGTGTGTGTGTGTGTGTGTGTGTGTGTGTGCGTATATGTATGTGTGTGTGTGTGTGTGTGTGTGTGTGTGTGTGTGTGTGTGTATGTGTGTGTGTGTGTGTGTGTGTGTGTGTGTGTGTGTGTGTGTGTGTGTGTGTGTGTGTGTGTGTGTGTGTGTGCATGCATGTGCATGTGTGCGTGTGCGTATATGTATGTGTGAGTACGTGTGTGTACGTTTGTATTTGTACACGGGTGAGCGTGAGTGTCAATATTTCTAGGTGTTTTTCAGTATCCACATTCACACATGGCCATGGCCCTAGATAATGTAAATATGCTATTCCAGTTGAGTACATTGCATACTTTCTGCCTTTTTCTTTGCAGAAGTCTCTCCTCCTAAAAAGCCTAAAAAGAAGTTACCCAAGACGTCTAAAGGGATGATGTCCAAGAAGTTTGAAGTAAAGGTATAGTCTCCTTTATATGTTACCATTGTAAACAGGTTTCACAGTCTTATCTTCAATATCATCACTACATGCACACACACACACGCATGCATGTACGCACGTACACACACACACACACACACACACACACACACACACACACACACACACACACACACACGCACACACACGTATACATACAGTGAAACCTCACTAATCCGACACCTCTATAATCCAACATTCTCTCTAATCCGACCATTATATGAGGTACAGTCACCATACATAAGCAGTGTGTCAGATTAGAGAGGTTTCCCTGTACACATGTACCCGATACCAGCAGTGCAGCTTGATAAGAATAGGATTTGTACTGTAACACGTGCAGCTGATATCGGGATGGTTATGCTATAACACTGTGTTCACTGCAACAGTGTGACGGTGTGTTTTGCTGCCTCTGGTTAACCCACCTTGTTCTTTGACTCTTTAGGATGTGTCGCCCCTAATATGTATATCTTTTTCATTTTTGAACATTTTTAAATTCTTCACACTTGCTACCCTGCCTCATATTATTATGTCTCTTTTACAGACCACAAGGACACGGTCTTCTAAACGTAGACGGCGAGTATAAAAGGGCGCATATAACGCACAGAATGGAACATTAGTGATAGTGTCTGTATAAACAGTTGTAGTAACTAGTATTTAATATTAGTTTTATACAGTTCCTATGACTGTGGTTGGGTAGGAATTAGCCATGTATACTGTAGTAGTTAGTTGATATTATTATTGTCTTGTAGTACAATTATCCTTTAATACATGTATGTTGATAATAACTGGTATTATTGCATGTGACTTATAACTTATAGCTCATGATCATTGTATACTATATATATTGTAACAAAATACCAATAAAGATGATCTTAAATTTCGAGTTATTTGCAGGCAATTTAGAGTCAATAGGTAGGGATTTAAGTGCTTCACCAATGGCAACCTTAATGCTTGAATCCTGAGGTTAAGGATGATGGTATAGTGATCTTGAACCTCTCAAGCATGTGATGGCTGATTTGAGGAGATTGAAGGATATTAAGCATCGAATCCAGCTCATGGTCTGTGAGTATTAAGTTCCTCTATTTCTGCCAAGAGAGATACCAGTTGCTTGTTCATGATCATTTGACTCTTTATCAATTACATGGAATAATCAATTCAATCGCCATCAGTTATTCTTTTTGTATGAACCATACCTTCAATTCTTACTTGCCGTGTCATTAATTTGTGTCATTGTGTCAATTAAATACCATCACTCTATTGTGTGTGTGTGTGTGTGTGTGTGTGCGTGTGTGTGTGTGTGTGTGTGTGTGTGTGTGTGTGTGTGTTTGTGTGTGCGTGTTGTGTGTGTGATTTATAGTGGAGGTATAATACACGCATGTACATGATGACGTCATGCAATTCGCGCTGCAAGATTTGGGGATTCCCCGCATACCAACGTCAGCCAAGTCAGCCACTCAGCATTATAAAATGGCGTCGAAGACCATTTCTGACCGTACAACTGTAGCTGGATTAGAGGATCCTAACGAGAAGGAAGACGATGCGCTACAGCAGAAGGTGGAAGAGTTCGCTTCTCGTTATTATGAGAGGATTTTGAAGATGAAGAAACCGAAGCAAACCACTCTCGGACCCGATACTGTCGGTTTTGTCATCATGAACGAATCCACTGGTGGCAGTAAGTCAATGGCTTGGATTGTGCGCACTTGTCAACTATGTATTGAATCCGTTAACCAATGATATTGAAACAATAATATTGTGTGTACTGTATGCACTGTGTACTGTGTGTACTGTATGTACTGTATAATGTGTGTACTGTATGTACTGTATGTACTGTGTGTACTGTGAGTACTGTATGTACTGTGTGTACTCTATGTACCATGCGTATGTACTGTGTGTACTGTATGTACTGTGTATTTATTCTATTGCTCGTATGAGGTCAAGGTGAAGATATTGAGACGATTGTGGGTAAGGACTTGGGTAAGGTAGCCGGCGAGATCGACCACATAGTGGACCAGCACAGCAAGGAGCGGCTAGACTACATGGTGTACAAGAAGACTGCAGAGGAGCTGTACAGCAACTGGCCTAATCTCAGCATTTCTAACAAGATCTGGGTCTTGTTCCACATCGGAGCCAAGTTTCTGGAGAGGAAACAGTCAGATGAGGCTGTGTTGAAGCAGTTTCCTGGACAAGCCATGCACGAGATAGGGCTTGATAAATACCCTCGGGAAATGGTGAGATTTGTAACTGTGGATGTGTGCTACATGGGTGTGGGTGTGTGCTACATGGGTGTGGGTGTATGCTACATGGATGTGGGTGTGGGCTATGTGGGTTTGGGTGTGGTTGTGTGCTACAGGGGTGTGACATGGTGGTACATTGGTGTGGTTGTGTGGTACATGGGTGTGGCTGTGTGCTACATGGGTGTGGCTGTGTACTACATGGGTGTGGGCGTGTACTACATGGGTGTGGCTGTGTACTACATGGGTGTGGGCGTGTACTACATGGGTGTGGCTGTGTACTACATGGGTGTGGCTGTGTGCTACAAGGGTGTGGTTGTGTGCTACATGGGTGTGGCATGTTCCAATTTACAGATCAAGCCTATAGCAGTTCTTGTACATATTTGACCAAAGCTGGACTCCTTCCCAAGTATCTATACATACTGTCCTGGAGGACAAACACCTGTGTATCTATACATACTGTCCTGGAGGACTAACACCTGTGTATCTATACATACTGTCCTGGAGGACTAACACCTTTGCTGTCGCACAAACCTCAGATGAATGGATCCAAAGCTACCCAGCCAAAGAAACCATACATGTGTACATACCAGTCACACGTACAACACACCAACCACCCTCTATCCAACTACGACTGTACAGAGTAACAATATCAATATAATAATATAAATATGTAATAATTATTAAAGGATAATAATAATACCTAAGAAATGTGTATGTATGAATATGTAATTCTAAGAAAGCATAGTTAAATAAATTCGTTTTCTTTTTGTTCCCATTTCAAATTTACACAGGAAAAAGTCTTGGGAATGGATCTGGGAACTTCTGTTTGACTGCTGGCCCTGCACACACGTGGCATACATCAGCACTGAGTCATCCAATGCTACCAACAATGTCTGTACACACATACATGATGTTAGTACTGTAGAATGATATGTGGTTTGTATAATAATGTGATTGTTTTATATTGTTACTTGTATTATAATAATGGGTGTGTAATAATATTCTTGATTTGAAGTACACTTGATTTGAAATTATTCAACTGTAGCACATCGACCGATTAATTGGAAAATTACGTAGTTCCATGTGGTATGTGTGCATGTGTGTGTATGCGGATGTGTACATGTGTACAGTGGGACCTCTCTATTACAAATCTCTGAAATGCGGAAACCTCTATAATAAGGTCACCATTCTGTGTCCAGTCTAGTATTGTAGCGTATGAAGTTACCTCTGAATTGAGGAAACCTTTGTGTAATAAGGACTAGAATTAAGGTCCCAAAG
>OZ026551.1:5559873-5569873 GCA_964020155.1 Chondrilla cf. caribensis | reverse complement strand
TCTCGTGTCTCTCAGCTGGTCCTCCAACCTCCTCACCCTCTGCTCGGCTTTACTAGCCTCGGTATCAAGCCAGGTGATCTTGGAGCTCTGATCCGTGCACTTCTTCTGCAACTTCACACACTCTTCGTTGAGCTCACTGTTCACACTTGAGGGAGAGAGGGAGGGTAGGAGGGTGAAACATGTGATGATCACATGACAATCACAAAGCACATATTGTAAGTTCATGGAACCATGTGTAATAGTGTACGTGTGTGTGTGTGTGTGTGTGTGTGTGTGTGTGTGTGTGTGTGTGTGTGTGTGTGTGTGTGTGTGTGTGTGTGTGTGTGTGTGTGTGTGTGTGTGTGTGTGTGTGTGTGTGTGTGTGTGTTGTGCGTGCGTGCATGTGTGTGTGTGTCCGTCCACATGTCACTAACCCTTGCAATTCCCCTAGTTCCCTCTGCACCTTGAGCAGTTCCCTGTTCTTATCCTCAAGAGCTTCCCTCAACACAGCAAGCTGTCTGTCCCTCTGTGAGACCTACAATATGTACACACAATTAAAACATTGCCAGAGAATATACATAGATGCTGTGTACAGTACATACATATGTACATATGTAATATTTATAGCTCATCATCACAGTATTCGGATAACAAATTAGAGTACGTATACACATACCATAATGGTACATACGTACATGTGTAGTAGCAGGTCTGTGTTATGTACCATGCGTGCATGCATGCGTGCGTGCGTGCATGTGTGTGTGCATGTGTGTGTGTGTGCGTGTGTAGGGCATGTGTGTGTGTGTGCGTGAGTGGGGGGCACGTGTGGTAGTAGGTTAATCTGCACAGGAAGCACACATCCCCAGATACACTGACCTCCTCTGTCAAATTCCTGCACGTAAAGGTGAGTTGATCCACCTTGTCCCCTAGCTCCTTTGTCCTCTCTTCTTTAGACTTCCTCTTCAGATCGGTCAGCTTCTTCTTCAGTTCCGAGTTCTTGTCTTGATAGGAACGAACCTTATCCAATAGCTTCTTCCTATCGGACAGCAGCTTCAGTAGCCTGAGACAATGCAGGAAAGTACAGTAGAAACAGCCAAACATTCACTAGCTGACATTATATGTACGTAGATACTGCATGTAGGTGAGTAGTAGATTTATTAAATACAAACACATGTATGTACCTACAATGCAAATATAGCACGTACATTATACATGCACTCTCACATAGACGTGCAACACATCCTATGTGCATTACACACAGGGAGAGACAGAGGGAGAGGAAGGGAGAGAGGGAGAGAGAGAGAGAGAGAGAGAGAGAGAGAGAGAGAGAGAGAGAGAGAGAGAGAGAGAGAGAGAGAGAGAGACCCCAACTCACTTCTTCTCCAGCATCTCCCACTTCTGGCTGACATCGGGTACCTCCAAGGAGGAGTTCACACGAAGTGAGGGATGTTCACGCAGTGAAAATGAGGTGTTGAGACCCAGGAGCTCCTCTATCTGCTGCAGGGCTTGGTCCTTGTTCTGCTGGAAGAAAGAGGCTTTCTGTGAGAGAGAGGAAGGAGGAGAGTACTGAAAGATGCACACACACACACACACACACACACACACACACACACACACACACACACACACACACACACACACTCACATATTCCTCCACTTCTGCTGGATCAAGTGAACTGAGTGACACGTCCACAGCAGACCCAAATGACTGATCCATGGAGTCCTCCAGGTTATCTCCTCCTTCTTGTTCAGAACTTTTCAATATGTTATCAGATGGTGATGTCATCAGAACCCCGGACTTCCCCTGCACAGCATGTATGAAATGATGTCATGTACATGTACATACAAAGCTACAGCTAGGGTACATTATGTATGCATAAGTGCTGTACTCATGTCAATCGCCCACTCACACTCGCATCCTCGATCTCTTCTCTGATGGACTTGTGTCTCTGAATGGGCATCTCCAGGTGGGGTGTGCTGCTGTGTACAGGAGTGTGGAGTTCAGGTCTGCACAGGAAGGAAGTTGGGAACAGGGTTTGATACAGGAAGTTGGGGCACAAAGTTGGGGACAGGAAGTGAAAGAAAGAAAGTTGAGGACAAGTAGCACAAAGTAGTGAGTTGGGGACAGGAAGTGTGTGGGAGATGTTGAGGACAGGAAGTGTGTGGGAGAAAGCTGGGGACAGGCTGTGTACAGCAACAAGGAGAGTGAGACTGAATGCTTTGAAAGTGTGCATACTGTGTGTATACTGTGTGCACTACAGTGTGGGTTAGTGTGATTACTGTGTTCTGTAAGCACAGTGTACGTAGGCGTGATACACAAATGGATCATAGTACACTCACTGACCTCATAATCTTCGTCCTTGTCACCTCCAGTTCACTCTCCAACATCTTACACTCCTTCTGGAGGGAGAGGTTCTCCTCCTTCACCTCCTCCAGCTGCTGGGTGAGGTTGGTGTTGTCCTCGGCGATGTCGGTCAGCTTGTCCTTGAGGTTCTCGTAGTCCACCTGGTGGTCCTGGAACCTTCGTAAGTTCTCGTTCTCCCGTTCCTCCAGCTCATGGACCTGTTCCTCCAGGAGCTGGACCGTGTTCCGGGTCTTCTCCAGGCTAAGCTGAAGATCGTTGTAGTCACCTTCCAGCAGTGCCCTCTGCTGCTCCTGTGGACAGAGAAGAAGGGGAAATGTTCAACTGTAAAACCAGTGGACAGAAGTGTCACACACACATACATACGTAGGAATGTATATACAGTGCGTACATAAATGCACGGTACACAATGCTAGGTGTAAACACATAATAATGTATGTGATTTGTATAATGCAAATTAATAGAGCACACAGCATGTATGTACATACAATGAGCTACAAAAGCACAATGCAACACACACACACACACACACACACACACACACACACACACACACACACGCACGAACACACACACACACACACACACCACTCACCACTTCTTGAAGTTTACTGTTCAAAGCATCAGTAGCACTCTCTCTGGTGGTCACTTGTTGCTGGAGATCCCTATTCTCCTCCTCCTTCTGCTCCAAATGCTGGGTCAACACCCTCACCTTCTTCTCCAGAGAGTCCCTCTCGCTCTGCAGCTTCTTCAAGCTCTCCTCCCTCAGCTCCCAGTGGGACTCGATGTGATGCTGTTGATCTTTCAGACGGATGTTCTCCGATTTCAACTGTTCCACTGTTTGTTGGATTTCAATAATGTCCCTGAGTTGGGCAAATGTGTACGTATCCATGTACATGTATAATATTATATGTACAGTACATACTACATAAGCATAGTTCAATCAGTACAGCCTACAGTGATGGGGAGATCTCAACATGTGGGTAGATTATAGAGGTTCACTCAGTACAGTCTACAGTGATGGGGAGATCTCAACATGTGGATAGATTATAGAGGTTCACTCAGTACAGTCTACAATGATGGGGAGATCTCAACATGTGGGTAGAAAATAGAGGTTCACTCAGTACAGTCTACAATGATGGGGAGATCTCAACATGTGGATAGATTATAGAGGTTCACTCAGTACAGTCTACAATGATGGGGAGATCTCAACATGTGGGTAGATTATAGAGGTTCACTCAGTACAGTCTACAATGATGGGGAGATCTCAACATGTGGGTAGATTATAGAGGTCCACTCAGTACAGTCTACAATGATGGGGAGATCTCAACATGTGGGTAGATTATAGAGGTTCACTCAGTACAGCCTACAATGATGGGGAGATCTCAACATGTGGGTAGATTATAGAGGTCCACTCAGTACAGTCTACAATGATGGGGAGATCTCAACATGTGGGCAGATTATAGAGGTTCGCTCAGTACAGTCTACAATGATGGGGAGATCTCAACATGTGGGTAGATTATAGAGGTTCACTCAGTACAGTCTACAATGATGGGGAGATCTCAACATGTGGGTAGATTACAGAGGTTCACTCAGTACAGTCTACGATGACGGGGAGATCTCAACATGTGGGTAGATTATAGAGGTTCACTCAGTACAGTCTACAATGATGGGGAGATCTCAACATGTGGGTAGATTACACAAAACGAGGTGCTTGGTATCACTTACAGTGATTCCCTGAAGGACCCTCCCTCAGCCTCCAGACTCTCATGACTGAACTGTAAACGTTTCTGAGGTGAAGGGAACTCACTTTCCTGGAACTGTGCAAAGAGAAGGACTCACGTACTGAGAGCAAATATCAAGTACGTGTACATATCTGTGTACATCAATGCATGGTTGTTGTTTGCATGCATGAACGTGTGTGTGTGCTTGTGTGTGTGTGTGTGTGCTTGTGTGTATGTGTGTGTGTGTGTGTGCTTGTGTGTGTGTGTGTGTGCTTGTGTGTATGTGTGTGTGTGTGTGCTTGTGCGTGTGTGTGTGTGTGTATGTGTGCATATACATACGTATTTCCAACATGTACGTATATGTATAGACGAAACATCTTCACTGTACATACATACGTACACACGCATGCATCCAGTGAGTTCAGTAACTCCCAGTAAACACTTCACCACACCCAACAACTCACAATGGTGGGAAACGATGCTGAATACGAAGACACGAGAGGAGACGAGGTCAGCGAGGCCGTGAAGGATGACATGGGCTGGTGGAGGTGCTGTTTCGTCATATCCTTGATCCATGATGCAATAACTCTCTTGTATGTCGTAATGTCCATCAGACCGTCGGTAGCTTCTGAACAGAGCATGTTGCACAAGAGTCCAGTTCCAGTGTCCTGAAATTGGAATGGAAGTATACACGAGCATCAAAACAGAATCAACAATTTACTTAATTACATACGTACATAGCTGTACAAAATCACACAAATACAGTCCACACACCACGTCTAAGTGCACAATAATATATGCAGTATGTATTATGTGTATACACAGCCTGGCCTGTTAGACCCTACAGTGAGCATTATTGTACATACGTAATACACAGTCTGGTCTGCTAGACCCTACAGTGAGCATTATTGTAAATAATACACAGTCTGGTCTGCTAGACCCTACAGTCAGCATTCTTCCACATAATATTGAATATTATTCCACTCTTTGTTCATCATTTAGCACACTGACCGCTAATTGGTGAGCCACCAGACTCATTAACAGCAAACCCATCAACACCAACACTGACCTCGCATGTGAATACATTCTGTTCTCATAGTACATACATAGCTCCATACAGACACTACTAAGCACATACTGTATAGCAGGAAATTTGCAGGACAACATTTTCGTGGATGGCTCCAGAAATGAAAATTCCCGGCCGGATAAAATTCTCAAGGATGCTGGCTTACCATGCAGAACAAGAACACAGTTATGCCTAATTCACAGAGTTTATTTTCATGGATGTTAGGCCAACTGCGAAAGCAATGGAAATTTTGTCCCATGAAAATTCCCCACCATACAGTATCACATAATAATAGGCATGCACTAAGTGCAGATACCTCAATATAGACCTACACATAGATTAGGTGATGTCACAAATATATTCTGACTAATTTCAAATGCCTGCAAAATGGACACAAAATGGCCGACCATTTCCCATTACCTATTCTGACCCTCTATGGCCAATTAAATTGATGCATACATACATGAATATGTGCATGCATGTATGCATGTATTAAACATGGACTGCATGTGTGTCAGACAATAGACGATTATCAGATTGTAGCGGTATTCATAAAGTACCATGTATGTGTATGTGAATGAGTTAGACCCTTCGTCTACTCTACACTGCAAACAGGGTGGGTAGACGAAGTTGCCTACTCAGCAACACTGAGATGAATAGTTTTGCACCATGTACACACACACACACACACACACACACACACACACACACACACACACACACACACACACGTACACACACTCACTTCATCACTATCTTTTCTAATGTCACAAATTTTGGTCACAATGTCGTCTACCGGTGCAACGTCCCGCCCAGGGGGACAAGAAGCGAAGAAGAGCTCATCAAAAGCACGTTCTTGCTCAGAAGTGACTCCTAAAGGATCAGAAGCCTGCAACCGAACACAAAGAAATGGTGAACAAAAGACGCACGGCCTGCTTTGAGAGCATTTGGCCACAAACACAGAAGAAAGTACGGTGCAATTACCGATTCAACTACAAAATCCCGGTCCATTCGCACAAACTAGTATAAAATGTAGTATTAAAACAAATTTTAGTTGGTCTTCGAGACAGTCGCACAAGAATGCTCCGGGTCAGCGGCCATTTTTGCGGGAAGGGATAATTACTTCGAAGAAGCCAATCAAATCACGAGTGACGACGGACAAATGAAATCAACAGGTCACAATTTGAATTCTAAATGTTCTGAAAAAAGCTTAATATTTCTTCTTCTTTGAAATTTCAGCCTTCCATACGATGGGGTGTGTTTCTTCAGTCTGCAAGTAGACAAAAGCAACATACAATATCAGCTCAATATCATGTGAATGATAGAGAATGTCAGTGGTATGAACTGGCTGAATAGTTGGGTGTTAGCTTAGCCAAGAGTGTGCAATTGAGCCCATGGATCTAAAGCTACTCTGCTTCACCTAACCAGAACCCTGCTACAACTTTTAAACTGGTCCCAGAATTATTGTTGAAAACAAGCCTATAGTCTTATAGTGCTAGTATTAGCAGACACTTGTATGTACGTAGTTCCCAAATCTACAAGGTTGGTCAAAATCACACTTGAAAACTCATTTCGTATTCACAAATAGAACATACAAACACAGAACAACACAGTGTACATCACTGTGATACTATATCCACTTCTCCATCATATATAAGATCATATATCCATTTCTCCATCATCTACAAGACCACATATCCACTACTCCTTTGTTCACCCTTGTCCTTGCTAAGTCACTCACAGCTGTTTCATCCTCCTTGTAAATCTTGATGGTCTTATCGGCTTCTGCTGTCATCAGCCGTGATCCGCTCATGTCAAACTGGAGGTCAAAGATCCCCGCTTCGCTGTCTATGGACCCTGGCTGAACCTGGGTTTGAAACTTTTGGAAGTTGTAACCACTTCTCCAGTCCCAGAAATACATGGTACCATTGTCACCTGAGTGGGAGGGCAGGAGAGGGGCAGGGGAGGGGTAGATTGGAACAAAGGGTACATAACGTTCCCATCCTAACATGACATATGACTAACACACACACACACAACACACACACACACACACAAACACAACACACACACACACAGACACACACACACACACACACACACACATACACACACACACACACACACACACACACACACACACACACATCCCACCCTCACCAGCACCCTCACCTCCTGATACTAACACATTGTCCCCATTCACAGTTAGACAGTTGATAATAGCACTGTGTCCAGTCATGTTCTGTATGAAGTTGCCATCGGGGAACTTCCACTGTTTGATGTTGTCGGGAGAGGCTGACGCGAATGTAAACCTGGCAATTATGTGAACATAAAATAGCAACCACAGTAATGGCACACAGAACACACAAACAAACACACATGCAATCATGTACGTACGTACACATCATACACACTCTCTCCCTCACACACACACACACACACACTGTAACACACACACACACACACACACACACACACACACACACACACACACACACACACACACACACACACACACTTACTCCGAGGGGTGCATGGTCAACGATCTCACACTTTTCTTATGATTGGTCAACACTGAGAGGGTCTTCCCAGCTGCCAGATCCCACAACCTTATAGTACTGTCATGACTACCTGTTATTATCTGTATAAAATGTACATAAAACGTCCAAATTAACCTTCTTGGGCAAAATCATTGACAATTATAGAGACATCCACTAAAGAATACCATTTATTCACAGACTTTGATTTCACATTGCATACACAAAAATTTGCAATGACATGTGAATATCAAAAAGTTACACACGCATGCACACACGCACACACATACACACACACACACACACACACACACACACACACACACACACACACACACACACCACACACACACCTGTGGATTAGCTGCCTGGGTCTTGACATCTGCTATAGTATTTGTGTGTCCAGTCAGTGTGTGAATGCAAGCTTTTGTACGCATATCCCAAACCTAATGGTACAGAGCAACAAGTCATTACATACTGAATTGGTATGGTATATTGGTAATGGTACACACTGTAAACACAGTATATACAGTACATACAGTACATACAGTACACACAGTACACACAGTACATACAGTACACACAGTACACACAGTATATACAGTACATACAGTACATACAGTACACACAGTACACACAGTACATACAGTACACACAGTACACACAGTACATACAGTACACACAGTACACACAGTACATACAGTACACACAGTACACAGTACACACAGTACATACAGTACACACAGTACATACAGTACATACAGTACATACAGTACATACAGTACATACAGTACACACAGTACATACAGTACACACAGTACATACACTACATACGTACAGTACATACAGTACACACAGTACACACAGACAACACAATACATACAGAGTGCATAGTGTAGTCCACTCCACTCACTCTAGCACTTGAGTCACGACCTCCAGTAACCAACACATCGATGGTTGGATGTATGGCCATTGCGTGCACTGCACTGAGATGACCGTGATAGTGTCGCACCACCTGAGGGGGGAGGGAAGGGGCAGGTGGACGTACTGTGTGTGTGTGTGTGTGTGTGTGGTGTGTGTGTGGTGTGTGTGTGTGTGTGTATGTGTGTGTGTGTGTGTGTGTGTGTGTGTGTGGTGTGTGTGTGTGTGTGTGTGTGTGTGTGTGTGTGTGTGTGTGTGTGGTGTGTGTGTGTGTGTGTGTGTGTGTGTGTGTGTGTGTGTGTGTGTGGTGTGTGTGTGTGTGTGTGTGTGTGTGTGTGGTGTGTGTGTGGTGTGTGTGTGTGTGGTGTGTGTGTGTGTGTGTGTGTGTGTGTGTGTGTGTGTGTGTGTGTGTGTGTGTGTGTGCCTGTGTGCGTGCCTGTGTGTGTGTGTGTGTGTGTGTGTGTGTGTGTGTGTGTGTGTGTGTGTGTGTGTGTGTGGTGTGCAAGTGTGTGTGTGTGTGTGTGAACATAAGCAATTATACAGGTAATGTGTACACAAAAATAGATTACAGCTATGTAGGTACGTAGCAATACAATAAATGAAAACAAACAAACAAACAAACCTTGTTTAGTTCCAGGTCCCAGCACTTGACCTGCTTGTCCTCCCCTGCTGAGAACATGTACGGCTGACGAGGACTGATGGCCAGGGCTCGAATAGTGCTGATGTGACCTGTGAGGGACAGTCTCAGCTTCCCAGTTGCCAATTCCCAAATCTATTTCGAAAAATTGAGAATGAAAGTTGGATTTGCTATCTTACATATACAGTACATATTATTGTACACACGTTCATACATACAGTATATGTGTACGTACGTAGGTGTCTTCAAATGTGTAGTATTGAAACATATTGACTTAAATGCACACTTATACATACATATGTATGTACATACTACATACACACACACACACACACACACACACACACACACACACACACACACACATACACACACACACACACACACAATGAACAAACCTTTATTACTCTGTCATTCGATCCAGTGGCAAAGAAGTCATTACCGGGGTCCACAGCAATACACCTCACCCAACCAACATGACCACTGATCACCTGTAGAATAAAAGAAATTCGGGACATCACATGACAATCACATGACAGGCACATGACTACAAAACACACACAATATATACGTACGTACATACATACATATGTACATCTGTGTATCATATGTACATCGGTCGTACAGTGATACAGTATGTACCGTATGTATGTAGAGGGATTTGACATCAATTTCATCAAACACTGATACATATGCACATACATACATATAAATGTACATACATATGTACGTATGTGTATGTGTGTGGGTGTCTATGTACCCTATTACAAGGGA
>OZ026551.1:5544873-5552373 GCA_964020155.1 Chondrilla cf. caribensis | reverse complement strand
ATACATGTATGTGTACTAAGCCTGCATGTTGTGGATAACGACAAGTGATAGAATCTAAATGACCATCTCACTAACAGGACCACCTCAGTAATAGGACCACCTCAGTAATAGGACCACCTCAGTAATAGGACCACCCCAGTAATAGGACCACCTCAGTAATAGGACCACCTCAGTAATAGGACCATCTCAGTAATAGGACCACCCCAGTAATAGGACCACCTCACAGCTGCAATGACTTCCACTGGCCACATACGTGGATGGTCTCCATAGCAAGGTTCTAGTGTGTTCGATCAAAATAAGACACTTCACAGCATGACCTGCACAAACACACACTGTTTTCTGTGGGAATTTTAGTTTTTTTGCATTGAGAACGTTGGAGACAATTAAAAGACAAACAAAATGCTCTGCAAGCACTGCCAACATCATAGGGTATCCTAAATAGGGCAAATAGTAAGTGGTTGTGTGAACTACCAACATTTATAAATAGTAACCTATTTCCATTTGCAAATTCCTATGTAAAGACAGTGTTCACTGTAAACGTGAACAACCACAAACATTTGAATTCAACACATACTGTGTTATGTTCGAACACAGTTCAAACACACACACGCACACACACACACACACACACACACACACACACACATACACACACACACACACACACACACACACACACACACACACACACACACACACACAAACACACGAGAAGTAGAGTAATGGCCAATAGCTCGTGTGTGTTGCTATACAACTATCACAAATAAAACTACACGAAACATGCGAAAACACACAATTCGTCTCAGTCTAACCTCGCCTCATCCTCGACAACCGGCTGGCCAGCATCGGATACAAACATATCATGAGATCGCTTCAATGAACGGAATACAAGCGTGTGCACGGAATGCTTTGTTATCTCCTGTTGCTATGAGAGAGTAAAGCTGCATTGAATACTTTTATCACTAAAACAGGAGCATAAATAGCTAGTTCTTTGAAACTTACGGCCATTTTCTATCCTTCTTGATCTCAAAATGGCGACCGAGTGCAATAACGATATTCATGACTTCCCGTAACCTACCCATATTTGGGGATGGGCGGTGGTCGTTAATGATATTCATAATAGATTAGTAGCATATTCATAGGACGTATAAAGCAGCTAAACGGGGCGGATACTGTCGACTGCATCCAAAAAGCTAGCAAAAGTCGCTTTTTCTCTGAACGAATCCTTCTCAAATAGTTGAAGATGACTACTCGCGTTACTAGCGCTCCGTGGATCGGCTTCAAGCCTCCCCAAGAAACGACAATACCTTTAAGAGAACAGTGTCGAATCAGACGTTTCTTCTTCTTCTATCACGACATCAGGGCCTTTACCACCTCGGTGAGTCTTTCGAGCTATCGCACATCAGTCCCTCCTGGTTGTAAGTCGGGTAGCATTGTACATCGATGTTTAAAGTAGTTTACCTAGATTATGTATTTAATATCTGCAATTGGCGAAGGTTGTTTTAATTATCATACTAATCTACAGCATTTTATTCATTTTCACGGGGGCGAAATTAACTCTCTACAAAAGAACCATCACAATGCTATATACGATCTCAACTATGGTGTACAGTGGATATAGTGGGAGGTATTGCAGCTTTCCTCGTCGAATGAAGCGAGTCGAAGATCCTCTAACCAATGAGGGTATAGTATTGTGGTTCTATATTCAGGTGGTGACTAGTACTGATACAGTAACTGTAGATAGCAGCATCATGATAGTAAGATAGCATCTGTGATGCTATGTAACTGACAAATCAGCTAATGATCACTAGTGTAAGAGTTATAAAAATCAGAAATGGTAGAATCATGATGTTGGTGTGGAACTATCTAATAAAGTCTGTAATTGTGATGATATCATGGAAGCCTTTGTCATGTGCCAGTTATGCCTTGACTGGAAGGGACATCTTGTCATTTGATCTGACTATTCCAGACCTGATTTCACCTATTGTGGGCAAACTTCAGCATTTGATCACACATTCTCTCTGTGTGTGTCTGTGTGTGTGTGTGTGTGTGCGTGTGTGTGTGTACGAATATTATTTGGGTCCTGCCTCTATGTAAGCGCAACAATTAATAAATAATCAATTATCAATATAAAAATTACTCATCAATTTATCAATGTCCAGTTCTGCAAGGCTAATGTTATCAAGGCCAAATTTACTTTATAGACTGGAGTCTCGGATTGCCCGTCACCTTATATATTGTCAAGGTCGTGAGCCATTTACAGTGCCTTTATTGCCTGACCCTCCCAGCACGATGCAGTTCACTGGGCCAGGTAATTCCATTATAGCTGACTAAGGGTTCCAAATTCCACATGAAAGCTTCAGTCTAGAGAAAGAGTTCATGATCTTACTCGCTGAGTCAGCATTATTCTTATTTAATTATTACCCTGTGTGTTTGTATGTGTGTGAACCTGTTTCTCATTTATGAGTGTACTGAAGCGTTGTTGGTGGGAATGTTGTGGATGTTATCCTAGTACTTGATACAGAAGCCACATGCTCAACACATTCTGACCACTACATTCCCAGTTGGAATCCATCCATGAAATTCAGTAGACATTATGTAACCTTCCCAATCACACACACACTAGCTTACTAGTTACTTCAGAGGGATTTGCAGACAAAGTGATCCATACTCAGTATGTGATGTGTATTGTGGGTTAGCACCAGATACTCTTCGGATGCTTGTCCAACAGGTCATCATAATGTGAATGTTTTATTACAATATTACATTTTACCATAGCAACAGCAGGGGATGTTTCTCCTAGAGTGAAAACTACATGATAACAAATACAGACTCACTTTTGTGATGTTGTGAGCGGATTGTACGGTTAACTTTCTTGCTCCATGGGGACAAAATAGCGTCCACATGCCATTACTTCTATGTATACATGTGTATTGGTGTTAAACCCAGGCATCTACACAGAGTGGTCTCCTACCGTCAGTCCAACTAGCTCAATGAGTACCTTGAACGTATCAGCAAGTCTGTACGTACTTCTTGGAGGTATCTGCTGCCAATCCTGGGTGTACATGAGATAGGGACTGAGGGAGATGTACTAACTGTTAATGTGTACAAACCAGGAGTGTGTACTAACCAGGAGTGTGTACTAACCAGGAGTGTGCACTAACCAGGAGTGTGTACTAACCAAGAGTGTGTACTAACCAAGAGTGTGTACTAACCAGGAGTGTGTGCTAACCAAGAGTGTGTACTAACCAGGAGTGTATGCTAACCAAGAGTGTGTACTAACCAAGAGTGTGTACTAACTAAAGTGTGCACTAACCAGGAGTGTATGCTAACCAGGAGTGTGTGCTAACCAGGAGTGTGCACTAACCAGGAGTGTGTACTAACCAGGAGTATGTACTAACCAGGCGTGTGTACCAACCAGGAATATGTACCAACCAAGGAACCTACTGTTCAAGTTGTACTGCAGTTGTAACCACCTCTTATCAGCAGACAGATTGTGTTTATCTTCTTCATACATTTTCCTCAGTGTGTGGGTGACCATCGGTATGTTAGTGTAGGTGAACAAGACTCCACATTCTGTGCATTGTGTATGGTCAAGAACTCAATGGTTTGGTGTAGTGTGCTGTTGTGTTTATGTCAACTGAGCGATGAGTGGGAACAGAACAAGATTGCGTTGTGAACACAGCTCAAGAGGTAATTTGAAGCACATCTTTCTTGAGTGGAGTGAGGTTTGGAGAAATGTATTTTAAAGACCATTGCCCTGTTTTCACTGAGATTAATACACGTGTGTGCATACATACATATTATATGAATGCATGTTAGTGTGTGTGTGTGTGTGTGTGTGTGTGTGTGTGTGTGTGTGTGTGTATGTGTGTGTGTGTGTGTGTGTCCATGTCCGTGTCCGTGTGTGTGTGTGTGTGTGTGTGTGTGTGTGTGTGTGTGTGTGTGTGTGTGTCCATGTCCGTGTGTGTGTGTGTGTGTGTGTGTGTGTGTGTGTGTGTGTGTGTGTGTGTGTGTGTGTGTGTGTGTGTGTGTGTGTGTGCGTGCATGTGTGTGCGTCCAAGTGTGTGTGTGAGTCTGTGTATATATACACATACAAATCCATGTGTTTTTGCGTGAGTGCATGTGTGTATGTATATACATGTATTTCACGCAATGTGTGCCTTTCATTTGTGTACTGTTATAAAAACATTCCAGCAATAACACCATTTCACACACAGTCACCTGGCATTGGTGTGTCAGACACGTTCTCAGGTTTCATGGCTGTGTTGCTACGTCACATATTGTACTGTCACATTGAAAACAATGCGTGGGAATGTATTTGTAATATTTCACACAGACGTCCACCATGGCATTGCTCTTGTGTTATTTGTTTCATTTCATCTTCTTCAAATATTCCTACTTGCAATCCAAAGGGTAGCCTACTGCCTGTAATGAATGCATCACCTGTTTTACAGTTAAACTATTCTCATGGAGTACCTCTGTAGTAAGGACACCATCCTGTGTGGTGGTGTTATCTTTTGCAAGTATACCTCTGTAGTAAGGACACCATTCTGTGTGGTGGTGTTATCGTTAGCAAGCTTACCTCTGTAGTAAGGACACCATTCTGCGTGGTGGTGTTATCGTTAGCAAGCATACCTCTGTAGTAAGGACACCATCCTGTGTGGTGATGTTATCGTTAGCAAGCTTACCTCTGTAGTAAGGACACCATTCTGTGTGGTGATGTTACAGTTAGCAAGCATACCTCTGTAGTAAGGACACCATCCTGTGGGGTGATGTTATTGTTAGCAAGCATACCTCTGTAGTAAGGACACCATTCTGTGTGGTGGTGTTACCTTTAGCAAGCATACCTCTGTAGTAAGGACACCATTCTGCGTGGTGGTGTTATCGTTAGCAAGCATACCTCTGTAGTAAGGACACCATCCTGTGTGGTGATGTTATCGTTAGCAAGCTTACCTCTGTAGTAAGGACACCATTCTGTGTGGTGATGTTACAGTTAGCAAGCATACCTCTGTAGTAAGGACACCATCCTGTGGGGTGATGTTATTGTTAGCAAGCATACCTCTGTAGTAAGGACACCATTCTGTGTGGTGGTGTTACCTTTAGCAAGCATACCTCTGTAGTAAGGACACCATTCTGCGTGGTGGTGTTATCGTTAGCAAGCATACCTCTGTAGTAAAGACACCATCCTGTGTCATCAATATTACATCAAATCTTCATCATGAGTATATGCTGAGATCATAAGAACTCTCACACTCCAGATGCATGCTGCATGCTCAGATGGTGTCCTCAATAGAGAGGTTCTACTGTACATTACCCTACATCCTGGTCTCAAAGTGTCCTCAATAGACAGATTTTATTGTACACACCACCTCATTCTGCTCCCAATGCTGATATTTGTAGAGGTTTGTTGTAGGTCGTCTACAGGAGGGTGCCACCAAGCACACATGTGTACAGTCAAACCTCATTGACACGAAATTGCTTAGCACAAAACATCTTTTATCACAAAACTTTTGTCAAATCCCTACATTCACTGCTACTGTATACACACATTGTGTAAGTAATGCTAACACAAAATACTGTTAACATGACATTTTGAAGTTGTCCATAGAGTCCAGTGTTGAGGGGTTCAACTTTGTGTATTTACAAATCTGCACTCATTCTTTCAACTGTTACTTCTGTTCTTAGCTCTGTCCTTCGTGATGGTCAACTTACCAACTACTTTCCTCCTCCCTCTTCTCTAGTGGCTGCCGCAGATTATTTACGTGATTTATCGGATAATCCTCGCTCTCTACCTCATGGCCTGGTTGATAGTACATGCAGTGACGGCTGACATTGGACCCCACTACCTCATTTTTGTCTCCCAGTGGTCCTATATAATCCTCACCCTGAACTACCTCCTCTGGGCCAGTATGGTTGTGATCTACACCATCGTAGCCTACTTCTTCAAGAAGAATCTCAAGCCTGCTCTCCCTCGATCCCACGACAGGATGACCTTCACCGAGTACTACAGGCAAGACAAGACGCCCTGGTTTGTTAAGATCATGTGGCTCATCCACAACATCGCTGTCACGGCAACCATTCCCGTGGTTGCTCTGTACTGGGCGTCGGTGTACACCCCCGGACAGACGCTGGAGGCGGACTCTCTTCACCTGCACGGAGTCAACCTCCTTCTGGTATTGATCGACATGGTCATCAGCAGAATTCCTATTCTCCTCTTCCATTTCTTCTACCCCATGATCTATGCTGCTATCTATGTCATCTTCTTGGTCGTGTATTGGGCAGCTGGTGGGCTCAATCCCAACAACAATAGCAACTATGTCTATGGACTGACAAATTTCTCAGAATCTCCCGGAATTGCGGCGGGAACATGCATCGGGATTGTGATTGCCTCGGGATTTGTTCATTTCATCATCTTCCTTCTGGCACAGATACGAGACCAGATCTTCAAGCGCATCGCTTGCTGTTTCTGGAACGCACACAGAAAAGGCCTCACAGCAACCAACTATACCACCTACGAAATGGCAAGAGCGTTCCAAAACGGCTCACATGTGTGATTTGACATTAATGGAACATTACCTCACCAACCATCATATATAGCTATTGTGTTTGTGTACATTATCAACCTTGTGTTTCTCATTAGGTAGTGTGTGTGTGTGTGTGTGTGTGTGTGTGTGTGTGTGTGTGTGTGTGTGTGTGTGTGTGGTGTGAGTATTTGTGTATCATACATTTATATTATATACATACACCTATCTATACATATAATATACATTTAATACTTTATTATACTATAGAAAGCCATTATGTTTCATGGCTCATTATTTGTGTACTCTGATTGCTGTACACTTCTGCATGTACACACTTGTATGTTGTAGGATCTCTACGTACATGATTTATACAGTTTGCATGAGTGTGTTTGTAATACTTTGCAAACTGGTTTTATTATGGTTAGAAGTACACACATATAGAGACACAATACTATTTATATTGAGCATATTATTATGTAATTATATTAATTATTAGTACCATTTCATTATAATTTGTATCATAATTAGATTGTTATATTCTTTTAATTATTATTATTATTCATTTATCTTTCTTCACAATCAATATACTATTATACTCATGCTGTAATTGTGTAGTAACTGTCAACGTAATTATTATTTTATACACACTGTTACTCTGTAATAACGTACATCAGTTATATAATGTCCAATATTGCATATTATGGATATTAAAATATAATATGTACGTATGTTATTAAAATTAGTTAATATAATATCAACAACCATATAATTATGACAATATAGCAATAATATATATATATATATTCAGTATTCTATATATTTTCTATACTGGTATTCAGTGTTGTCTATAGCATCTTAAATTGTATCATTGTTATAATTATGAAGAAAGAAATATATATATATTTGCATTTATTCAATACTCCAAAATGTAACTAATTTGGACTATTTAATATAATTATTATGTATGCATATC
>OZ026551.1:5507373-5534873 GCA_964020155.1 Chondrilla cf. caribensis | reverse complement strand
GACTCAAGATTTCCAGATCTCCAAAAGGAAATCTCACTATTTATTAGAGTGTTTGTTACCTTGCCAATTCCACAACAAACCCGTGTGTATCCAATAGACTACACAATGAGAATGTGCCACACCCTCTGCAGCCCCGCCTTCTTGCCTTCCAGGAGCACAATTACAGATACTTTGACATCAATCTCTGCCACAAATAGCCTATGTATAACACTACAAAGTGACTACAGTAGACTACAACTTTCTTAATTGTTGATGGACTTCAAGACATAATTTTGATCTTTCCATATAAAAATATCTCCCTATACATTGAAGAGTTTGATATCTTAAAAACTAAATTCCTCAATAACACCTGTGAGTAGCCCATGGAATTCACTATGGGAATGTGTCACACCTCTTGTGCCCTGCCTTTTTCTTCTTACAGGAACTTGAATGAATGTTTGAATACACTTTGTATGCAGTCCAGCTAAAGCTAAATGATACTCAATTCTGCATCACTTTAGCTAGTTATTGCCATTAACAATTAATTTATAGGTAATTAATAACATTGTGCATCCATTTCAAACTCTTCATATATTATATACATATACATTTATATCTATATTTCAAATTGATAATTATTATGTGGTTATGACAAAATTATAGGTAATTATTGATTATTAATGATTGATAAACATGAATTAAGTGAATGTGTATTTGCCAGTGCTTCATGGTTGCATTGGCTGAAAACTGAGTTCACCCGGAATAGGGTAGAACTGGACGATCTGGAACACTGGAGTGATGTGAACCAGCCAACAGTTGAATAGGGTAGAACTGGACGATCTGGAACACTGGAGTGATGTGAATCAACCGACAGTTAAATCTCTCAATACACATCTATTGATTTGGATTTTGTCAACGATACCTCTGTATATAGAGGGCTGACCAGTGGTAGACACTATGCCATAACCCAGCATCATAAATTTCACCCAATGACACCCCCGGTCCCCTGTTACCCCGGGGTGGCGGATCACCCCCAGTGTTACTCTATTCCGTATAACCTTGTATTCTAGCTTCCGTAAAACTTCACTGATTGCACTTTTGATGTTCGGTTTAGGTGGCGACTCCAGCAATGTTTGAGCCATAATAATTGAATACTCTACTGTATGAGAATATTCAATTATACGGTTGAGCTGTATTTCCTTTACTAATGGTACAGGCTGACCCGCTTCAAACTGAACTATATAAATAAATAGGCTCTCTTGCGTGATTTCCAACATTCCGAACCGGACCTTTCTGAACTATACTCACTTCTGTACTTTGAAGAGTTCAAAGCGATATTGAGCCTTTGGGTAAGCAGAGACCGTCTCAAGCGTGACTTTAGTCTAGTACTCTAACATTTGAAGATAAGAACTGACAATTGAGCTCACACTCACCTCCTAGCTTCTTCAACACGGTAAAGATAGGTAGAAACATTCTCGTCTTCTTTGGGGTTCTTTTTGAAGGTGTTGAACAATTTTATAGCTTGCTGAAACACAGCCATTAGCCACACGCTCACGTACAAGTGTACTCGCCAGCGAGTCCACAAGAATAATAGTATAATCTTAGCAGCGTCACACGAAGTGAAGGAAGAGGGAGGTACGCAAAGCACGCTGGAAACATGCCGATTGGAATGCCACGCATGAAGCCGGAAAGTAGAGTTGGCTCGTGGGAGAGCATGTCCAGAAGCTACAAACTACAATAATATGCAGTCACGCCTTGCAGTTAAGTCTATACATAAAAACTCCGTGATCATTATGCCCACGCACTATAGTCTATAATAATAATCGCTACGGTAGGTAAATATTATGACTCAAATAGGCCTACCGTAATACTTTATATTTCGGAGGATACTGCAGTCGATCAGGTTACCTTATGGTGTAGAGTATCTAGGGGACCTGCTGTACTGATTATGGAATGCAAATAGTTCGCTCTACCAGACTGATGGTTGTTCGGCACTTTCTTTCTTTGTTTTTTTCCTGCAACTCTACCACCAACCATAGGGTCATGCTGATCTCGAGGGGGATGACTCGAACTTATTTCACTGATATGTGTTATGTAATATTATGTGCCTTTGTCAATCCTGCATGTATCATATTTTGTATACTAGTAATACCCTGAAAAGAGTCTAGGACACGTATTATAGCTGGCTATCGACCATCACGTGATGAAAATGGCTGACAGCACGTGACACACGAAGACGTAGCAATCAAGTAGTAATGATTGTATCAATGTTGTTCGCCTTAACAAGGTTATAAAAATTATTGTAATTGCAAATATGATTAACAGGTGTTTTTGTCCACATAGGTCTGAATTTGGAGAACAAAGGCAAAAAGGAATAATATTGTCATACATAATAGTTGTGAAATATTCTAAGCTATCACTCACATCCATCAATAATTTTTGTGTGATATGTACTGTACATGTACCTATTGTACCTTTATGTATTTTTTACAATTAACTGAGAAATTCATAATTCAAGTTATCCTATTATAGCTATTTCCTATTAGAAATTTAAAAGTTAAAGTCATTATGTATAATAATAGCTATAATCATTTGAATTGACAAATATATATCACATGTTATGGGTTGAGGTGGTCTCTGTTTAAAATATCATGCTGACACGGCCCCTCCATGAGCTATGCAAAAAGGTGCTTAGCATTTTCTCTCCTATACCCCCCCATACATTGAAAAAATATTTAGCACCTCGGAATGTAACTGGGGTTACGGGTTAGCTATGGAGATGGGAATTGTTTCACAAGTTAGTTCACGTTCCCAGCTAGCTCTGTTTAAAATATCAAGCTGACACGCCCCCTCCTCCATGAGCTATGCAAAAAGGTGCTTAGCGTTTTCGTTCCTATACTCTCCCATACATTGATAATATATTAAGCACCTTCGAATGTAATTGGGGTTACGGATTAGCTATGGAGATGGGAATTGTTTCACAAGTTAGTTCACATCCCCAGTTAGCTCTGTTTAAAATATCAAGCTGACACCCCCCCTCTCCCATGAGCTATGCAAAAAGGTGCTTAGCGTTTTCTCTCCTATACTCTCCCATACATTGAAAAAATGTTAAGCACCTTCGAATGTAACTGGGGTTACGGATTAGCTATGGAGATGGGAATTGTTTCAGAAGTTAGTTCATGTCAGCAGCTAGCTCTGTTTAAAATATCAAGCTGACACGCCCCCTCTTCCATGAGCTATGCAAAAGGGGCTTAGCATTTTCTCTTCCATACTCTCCCATACATTGATGATATATTAAGCACCTTCGAATGTAACTGGGGTTACGGGTCACCTATTGAGATGGGAATTGTTTGAAAAGTTAGTTCATGTCCGCAGCTAGCGCTGTTTGAAGTTTCAAGCTGACACGCCCCCTCCTCCATGAGCTATGCAAAAAGGTGCTTAGAGTTTTCTCTCCTATATACTCTCCCATACATTGATAATATATTAAAAATTATTAAGCACCTTTGAATGTGACTGGAGTTATGGGTTAACTACGGAGATGGGAATTATTTCACAAGTTAGTTCACATCCCCAGCTAGCTCTGTTGCAATTATCAAGCTGACACGCCCCCTCCTCCATGAGCTATGCAAAAAGGTGCTTAGAGTTTTCTCTCCTATACTCTCCCATACATTGATAATATATTAAGCACCTTCGAATGTAACTGGGGTTACGGGTTAACTACGGAGATGGGAATTGTTTCACAAGTTAGTTCATGTCCCCAGCTAGCTCTGTCTAAAGTATCAAGCTGACACGCCTCCTCCTCCATGAGCTATGCAAAAGGTGCTTAGCATTTTCTCTCCTATACTCTCCCATACATTGAAAAAATATTAAGCACCTTCGAATGTGACTGGAGTTACGGGTTACCTACGAAAATGGGAATTGTTTCAGAAGGTAGTTCCAGTTCGCATCTAGCTTTGTTCATAATATTAAGCTGACATGCCCCCTCCTCCATGAGCTATGCAAAAAGGTGCTTAGCGTTCTCTTTCCTATACTCTCCCATACATTGATGATATATTAAGCACCTTCGAATGTAACTGGGGTTACGGGTTAGCAATGGAGATGGGAATTGTTTCAGAAGTTAGTTCGCGACCCCAGCTAGCTTTGTCTAAAGTTTCACGCTGACACACCCCCTCCTCCATGAGCTATGCAAAAAGGTGCTTAGCGTTTTTTCTCCTATACTCTCCCATACATTGAACAAATATTAAGCACCTCCAAATGTAGCTGGGGTTGCGGGTCACCTATTGAGATGGAAATTGTTTCACAAGTTAGTTCACGTCCCCAGCTAGCTCTGTTCAAAATATCAAGCTGACACGCCCCCTCCTCCATGAGCTATGCAAAAAGGTGCTTAACGTTTTCTCTCCTATACTCTCCCATACATTGATAATATATTAAGCACCTTCGAATGTGACTGGGGTTACGGGTCACCTATTGAGATGGAACTTGTTTCACAAGTTAGTTTAATTCCCCAGCTAGCTCTTCAAAATATCAAGCTGACACGCCCCCTCCTCCATGAGCTATGCAAAAAGGTGCTTAGAGTTTTCTCTCCTATACTCTCCCATGCATTGAAAAAATATTAAGCACCTTCGAATGTGACTGGGGTTACGGGTTAGCTACGGAGATGGGAATTGTTTCAGGAGGAGATCGTAGAAGTCAAACTGGAAGAGCTAGAAACACCTTCCTCTCCACTCAAAGGGGACAGAGTCCCACTCGTGGGGACCGAACAACTGCCGATGACCGATTCGTATTCATATATAAGTGTATTACGCCTTGTGGTGATCACCCAAGCAATTTGAGATTTCTTTGCTGGTCACCAAGGGCTACCTAGTGTCCACGACAAACTCACCAACACAATTTGGGAAGCATTCTGATTGTCCTGAGTGCGCTATAAGCCTCGTGGTGACAAGCAAAAAAATGTCAATTTTTTGAGTTGTCACCACGGCCTCTCCTGTGTGCACGTGATGCATCGTAGCTCAAATCCGAATGCACAGACACACTCCTGGACCTGGTAGCTACCTACTGATAGCAAAAAGATGCATTTTGATGTCGATCAAAATTTCCCCTATTACCATTATATATACTTTGTATGTAGATTCATATATAAGTGTATTACGCCTTGTGGTGATCACCCAAGCAATTTGAGATTTCTTTGCTGGTCACCAAGGGCTACCTAGTGTCCACGACAAACTCACCAACACAATTTGGGAAGCATTCTGATTGTCCTGAGTGCGCTATAAGCCTCATGGTGACAAGCAAAAAAATGTCAATTTTTTGAGTTGTCACCACGGCCTCTCCTGTGTGCACGTGATGCATCGTAGCTCAAATCCGAATGCACAGACACACTCCTGGACCTGGTAGCTACCTACTGATAGCAAAAAGATGCATTTTGATGTCGACCATAATTTCCCCCTATTACCATTATATATACTTTGTATGTAGATTCATATATAAGTGTATTACGCCTTGTGGTGATCACCCAAGCAATTTGAGATTTCTTTGCTGGTCACCAAGGGCTACCTAGTGTCCATGCCTAACTCACCAACACAATTTGGGAAGCATTCTGATTGTCCTGAGTGCGCTATAAGCCTCGTGGTGACAAGCAAAAAAATGTCAATTTTTTGAGTTGTCACCACGGCCTCTCCTGTGTGCACGTGATGCATCGTAGCTCAAATCCGAATGCACAGACACACTCCTGGACCTGGTAGCTACCTACTGATAGCAAAAAGATGCATTTTGATGTCGATCAAAATTTCCCCTATTACCATTATATATACTTTGTATGTAGATTCATATATAAGTGTATTACGCCTTGTGGTGATCATCTAAGCAATTTGAGATTTCTTTGCTGGTCACCAAGGGCTACCTGGTGTCCACGACAAACTCACCAACACAATTTGGGAAGCATTCTGATTGTCCTGAGTGCGCTATAAGCCTCGTGGTGACAAGCAAAAAATGTCAATTTTTTGAGTTGTCACCACGGCCTCTCCTGTGTGCACGTGATGCATCGTAGCTCTAATCCGAATGCACAGACACACTCCTGGACCTGGTAGCTACCTACTGATAGCAAAAAGATGCATTTTGATGTCGATCAAAATTTCCCCTATTACCATTATATATACTTTGTATGTAGATTTATATATAAGTGTATTACGCCTTGTGGTGATCACCCAAGCAATTTGAGATTTCTTTGCTGGTCACCAAGGGCTACCTAGTGTCCATGCCTAACTCACCAACACAATTTGGGAAGCATTCTGATTGTCCTGAGTGCGCTATAAGCCTCGTGGTGACAAGCAAAAAAATGTCAATTTTTTGAGTTGTCACCACGGCCTCTCCTGTGTGCACGTAATGCATCATAGCTCAAATCCGAATGCACAGACACACTCCTGGACCTAGTGGCTACCTTCTGATAGCAAAAAGATGCATTTTGATGTCGACCAAAATCTCCCCCTATTACCAATATATATACTTTGTATGTAGATTCATATATAAGTGTATTACGCCTTGTGGTGATCACCCAAGCAATTTAAGATTTCTTTGCTGGTCACCAAGGGCTACCTAGTGCCCATGCCTAACTCACCAACACAATTTGGGAAGCATTCTGATTGTCCTGAGTGCGCTATAAGCCTCGTGGTGACAAGCAAAAAAATGTCAATTTTTTGAGTTGTCACCACGGCCTCTCCTGTGTACACGTGATGCATCGTAGCTCTAATCCGAATGCACAGACACACTCCTGGACCTAGTGGCTACCTTCTGATAGCAAAAAGATGCATTTTGATGTCGACCAAAATCTCCCCCTATTACCAATAATATTATATATACTTTGTATGTAGATTCATATATAAGTGTATTACGCCTTGTGGTGATCACCCAAGCAATTTGAGATTTCTTTGCTGGTCACCAAGGGCTACCTAGTGTCCATGTCTAACTCACCAACACAATTTCGGAAGCATTCTGATTGTCCTGAGTGCGCTATAAGCCTCGTGGTGACAAGCAAAAATGTCAATTTTTTGAGTTGTCACCACGGCCTCTCCTGTGTGCACGTGATGCATCGTAGCTCAAATTCGAATGCACAGACACACTCCTGGACCTGGTAGCTACCTTCTGATAGCAAAAACATGCATTTTGATGTCGACCATAATTTCCCCCTATTACCAATATATATACTTTGTATGTAGATTCATATATAAGTGTATTACGCCTTGTGGTGATCATCTAAGCAATTTGAGATTTCTTTGCTGGTCACCAAGGGCTACCTAGTGTCCATGCCTAACTCACCAACACAATTTGGGAAGCATTCTGATTGTCCTGAGTGCGCTATAAGCCTCGTGGTGACAAGCAAAAAAATGTCAATTTTTTGAGTTGTCACCACGGCCTCTCCTGTGTGCACGTGATACATCATAGTTCTAATCCGAATGCACAGACACACTCCTGGACCTGGTAGCTACCTACTGATAGCAAAAAGATGCATTTTGATGTCGATCAAAATTTCCCCTATTACCATTATATATACTTTGTATGTAGATTCATATATAAGTGTATTACGCCTTGTGGTGATCACCCAAGCAATTTGAGATTTCTTTGCTGGTCACCAAGGGCTACCTAGTGTCCATGACAAACTCACCAACTCAATTTGGGAAGCATTCTGATTGTCCTGAGTGCGCTATAAGCCTCATGGTGACAAGCAAAAAATGTCAATTTTTTGAGTTGTCACCACGGCCTCTCCTGTGTGCACGTGATGCATCGTAGCTCAAATTCGAATGCACAGACACACTCCTGGACCTGGTAGCTACCTACTGATAGCAAAAAGATGCATTTTGATGTCGACCAAAATTTCCCCCTAGTGCCAATATATATACTTTGTATGTAGATTCATATATAAGTGTATTACGCCTTGTGGTGATCACCCAAGCAATTTGAGATTTCTTTGCTGGTCACCAAGGGCTACCTAGTGTCCATGCCTAACTCACCAACACAATTTGGGAAGCATTCTGATTGTCCTGAGTGCGCTATAAGCCTCGTGGTGACAAGCAAAAAAATGTCAATTTTTTGAGTTGTCACCACGGCCTCTCTTGTGTGCACGTAATGCATCATAGCTTAAATCGGAATGCACAGACACACTCCTGGACCTAGTAGCTACCTTCTGATAGCAAAAAAGATGCATTTTGATGTCGATCAAAATTTCCCCCTATTACCAATATATATACTTTGTATGTAGATTCATATATAAGTGTATTACGCCTTGTGGTGATCACCTAAGCAATTTGAGATTTCTTTGCTGGTCCCTATGGGCTACCTAGTGTCCATGCCAAAGTCACTAGCACAATTTCGGAAGCATTCTGATTGTCCTGAGTGCGCTATAAGCCTCGTGGTGACAAGCAAAAAAATGTCAATTTTTTGAGTTGTCACCACGGCCTCTCCTGTGTGCACGTGATGCATCATAGCTCAAATCCGAATGCACAGAGACGCTCCTGGACCTGGTAGCTACCTACTGATAGCAAAAAGATGCATTTTGATGTCGACCAAAATTCCCCCCTAGTGCCAATATATATACTTTGTATGTAGATTCTTATTTAAGTGTAATGCGCCTTGTGGTGATCACCTAATCAATTTGAGATTTCTTGGCTGGTCACTATGGGTAACCCAGTGTCCATGCCAAACTCACCAACACAATTTGGGAAGCATTCTGATTGTCCTGAGTGCGCTATAAGCCTCGTGGTGACAAGCAAAAAAATGTCAATTTTTTGAGTTGTCACCACGGCCTCTCCTGTGTGCACGTAATGCATCATAGCTCAAATCCGAATGCACAGACACACTCCTGGACCTAGTAGCTACCTTCTGATAGCAAAAAGATGCATTTTGATGTCGACCAAAATTTACCCCCAGTGCCACATGTAAAAATATGCATATACTTTGTATGTACATTCATATATAAGTGTAATGCGCCTTGTGGTGATCACCTAAGCAATTTGAGATTTCTTGGCTGGTCACCAAGGGCTACCCAGTGTCCATGCCAAACTCACCAACACAATTTCGGAAGCATTCTGATTGTCCTGAGTGCGCTATAAGCCTCGTGGTGACAAGCAAAAAATGTCAATTTTTACCACGGCCTCTCCTGTGTGCACGTGATGCATCATAGCTCAAATCCGAATGCACAGTCACGCTCCTGGACCTTGTACGGTCTTTCTGATAACAAATGCAACATAACATAACTTCAATATTAACCCTATTCATAACCTAATCCTAACCATAAGAGTATCACTAACCCTAATAATAATCATAACCTAACAATGACCCTTGTTGTGTTCACCTGAACAATTTGACATTTGTTTACTGGTCACCAAGGGCTACCCAGTGTTCATGCCAAACTCACCAACACAAGTTAGTTTATGTCCCCAGCTAGCTCTGTTGCAAATATCAAGCTGACACGCCCCCTCCTCCATGAGCTATACAAGAAGGTGCTTAGCGTTTTCTCTCCTATACTCTCCCATACATTGGAAAAATATTAAGCACCTCTGAATGTAACTGGGGTTGCGGGTCACCTATTGAGATGGGAATTGTTTCACAAGTTAGTTCATGTCCCCAGCTAGCTCTGTTGCAATTCTCAAGCTGACACGCACCCTCCTCCATGAGCTATGCAAAAAGGTGCTTAGCGTTTTCTCTCCTATACTCTCCCATACATTGATAATATATTAAGCACCTTCCAATGTAGCTGGAGTTACAGGCCACCTATTGAGATGGGAATTGTTTCACAAGTTAGTTCAAGCCCACAGCTAGGTCTGCTTAAAGTATCAAGTTGACACGCCCCCTCCCCCATGAGTTATGCAAAAAGGTGCTTAACGTTTTCTCTCCTATACTCTCCCATACATTGAAAAATGTTAAGCACCTTCCAATGTAGCTGGAGTTACAGGCCACCTATTGAGATAGGAATTGTTTTAGAAGTTAGTTCATGTCCCCAACTAGGTCTGCCTAAAATATCACATTGACATGCCCCCTCCCCAATAAGCTATGCAAAAAGGTGCTTAGCGTTTTCTCTCCTATACTCTCCCATACATTGAAAATATATTAAGCACCTTCCAATGTAGCTGGAGTTACAGGCCACCTATTGAGATGGGAATTGTTTTAGAAGTTAGTTCACGTCCCTACCTAGGTCTGCCTGAAATATCACATTGACACGCCCCCTCCCCATGAGCTATGTAAAAGAGTGCTTAGCGTTTTCTCTCCTATACTCTCCCATACATTGAAAGAATATTAAGCACCTTTCAATGTAGCTGGGGTTACGAGCCACTTATTGAAATGGGAATTGTTTCAAAAGTTAGCACATGTTCCTGACTAGATTATTCTAAAGTATCAAGTTGATACACACCCTCTCCCATGAGCTATGTAAAAAGGTGCTTAGCGTTTTCTCTCCTATACTCTCCCATACATTGAAAAAATATTAAGCACCTTTCAATGTAGCTGGGGTTACGGGTCACCTATTGAGATGGGAATTGTTTCAGACGTTAGCTGACATCCCCAACTAGGTCTGTCTAAAATATCAAGTTGACACGCCCCCTCCCCATGAGTCATGTAAAAAGGTGCTTAGCGTTTTCTCTCCTATACTCTCCCATACATACATTGAAAAAATATTAAGCACCTTCCAATGTAGCTGGGGTTACTGGTCATCTATTGAGATGCAAATTGTTTCAGACGTTAGCTCACGTCCCCAGCTAGGTCTGTCTAAAATATCAAGTTGACATGCCCCCTCCCCCATGAGCTATACAAAAAGGTGCTTAGCGTTTTCTCTCCTATACTCTCCCATACATTGAAAGTATATTAAGCACCTTCCAATGTAGCTGGAGTTACAGGCCACCTATTGAGATGGGAATTGTTTTAGAAGTTAGTTCACGTCCCTAACTAGGTCTGCCTGAAATATCACGTTGACACGCCCCCTCCTCCATGAGCTATGTAAAAAGGTGCTTAGCGTCTTCTCTCCTATACTTTCCCATACATTGAGAAATATTAAGCACCTTCCAATGTAGCTGGGGTTACGGGTCACCTATTGAGATGGGAATTGTTTCAGACGTTAGCTGACATCCCCAACTAGGTCTGTCTAAAATATCAAGTTGACACGCCCCCTCCCCATGAGTCATGTAAAAAGGTGCTTAGCGTTTTCTCTCCTATACTCTCCCATACATACATTGAAAAAATATTAAGCACCTTCCAATGTAGCTGGGGTTACTGGTCATCTATTGAGATGCAAATTGTTTCAGACGTTAGCTCACGTCCCCAGCTAGGTCTGTCTAAAATATCAAGTTGACATGCCCCCTCCCCCATGAGCTATACAAAAAGGTGCTTAGCGTTTTCTCTCCTATACTCTCCCATACATTGAAAGTATATTAAGCACCTTCCAATGTAGCTGGAGTTACAGGCCACCTATTGAGATGGGAATTGTTTTAGAAGTTAGTTCACGTCCCTAACTAGGTCTGCCTGAAATATCACGTTGACACGCCCCCTCCTCCATGAGCTATGTAAAAAGGTGCTTAGCGTCTTCTCTCCTATACTTTCCCATACATTGAGAAATATTAAGCACCTTCCAATGTAGCTGGGGTTACGGGTCACCTATTGAGATGGGAATTGTTTCAGACGTTAGCTGACATCCCCAACAAGGTCTGTCTAAAATATCAAGTTGACATGCCCCCTCCCCCATGAGCTATACAAAAAAGTGCTCAACGTTTTCTCTCCTATACTTTCCCATACATTGAGAAACATTAAGCACCTTTCAATGTAGCTGGGGTTATGGGTCACCTATTGAGATGGGAATTGTTTCAGACGTTAGCTGACATTCCCAACTAGGTCTGTCCAAAGTATCAAGTTGACACGCCCCCTCCCCATGAGCTATGCAAAAAGGTGCTTAGCGTTTTCTCTTCTATACTCTCCCATACATTGAAAAAATATTAAGCACCTTCCAATGTAGCTGGGGTTACGAGCCACTTATTGAAATGGGAATTGTTTCAAAAGTTAGCAAATGTTCCTGACTAGATTATTCTAAAGTATCAAGTTGATACACACCCTCTCCCATGAGCTATGTAAAAAGGTGCTTAGTGTTTTCTCTCCTATACTCTCCCATACGTATGGCCAAAACTTGGCCATAGCACCACCTTGCATAAAAAGGGTTACAGAGCACACAAAGTGATAGGAAGTGTTTCATAACTTAGTTCACATCTCCAACTAGATTTGTTGAAAATATCAGGGTGATACGCCCCCTCTCCCACGAGATATGCAGGATGGTGCTAAGTGCATTTTTCCCTATTCTCCCCCATACATTGACTGTGGTGCTATGGCCAAAATTTGGCCATAGCACCACCTTGAATAACAAGGGTTACAGAGAACACAAAGTGATGGGAAGTGTTTCATAACTTAGTTCACATCTCCAACTAGATTTGTTGAAAATATCAGGGTGATACGCCCCCTCTCCCACGAGATATGCAGGATGGTGCTAAGTGCATTTTTCCCTATTCTCCCCCATACATTGACTGTGGTGCTATGGCCAAAATTTGGCCATAGCACCACCTTGAATAACAAGGGTTACAGAGCACACAAAGTGATGGGAAGTGTTTCATAACTTAGTTCACATCTCCAACTAGATTTGTTGAAAATATCAGGGTGACACGCCCCATCTCCCACGAGATATGCAGGATGGTGCTAAGTGCATTTTTCCCTATTCTCCCCCATACATTGACTGTGGTGCTATGGCCAAAATTTGGCCATAGCACCACCTTGAATAACAAGGGTTACAGAGCACACAAAGTGATGGGAAGTGTTTCATAACTTAGTTCACATCTCCAACTAGATTTGTTGAAAATATCAGGGTGACACGCCCCCTCTCCCACGAGATATGCAGGATGGTGCTAAGTGCATTTTTCCCTATTCTCCCCCATACATTGACTGTGGTGCTATGGCCAAAATTTGGCCATAGCACCACCTTGAATAACAAGGGTTACAGAGCACACAAAGTGATGGGAAGTGTTTCATAACTTAGTTCACATCTCCAACTAAATTTGTTGAAAATATCAGGGTGACACGCCCCCTCTCCCACGAGATATGCAGGATGGTGCTATGGCCAAAATTTGGCCATAGCACCACCTTGAATAACAAGGGTTACAGAGAACACAAAGTGATGGGAAGTGTTTCATAACTTAGTTCACATCTCCAACTAGATTTGTTGAAAATATCAGGGTGATACGCCCCCTCTCCCACGAGATATGCAGGATGGTGCTAAGTGCATATTTCCCTATTCTCCCCCATACATTGACTGTGGTGCTATGGCCAAAATTTGGCCATAGCACCACCTTGAATAACAAGGGTTACAGAGCACACAAAGTGATGGGAAGTGTTTCATAACTTAGTTCACATCTCCAACTAGATTTGTTGAAAATATCAGGGTGACACGCCCCATCTCCCACGAGATATGCAGGATGGTGCTAAGTGCATTTTTCCCTATTCTCCCCCATACATTGACTGTGGTGCTATGGCCAAAATTTGGCCATAGCACCACCTTGAATAACAAGGGTTACAGAGCACACAAAGTGATGGGAAGTGTTTCATAACTTAGTTCACATCTCCAACTAGATTTGTTGAAAATATCAGGGTGACACGCCCCCTCTCCCACGAGATATGCAGGATGGTGCTAAGTGCATTTTTCCCTATTCTCCCCCATACATTGACTGTGGTGCTATGGCCAAAATTTGGCCATAGCACCACCTTGAATAACAAGGGTTACAGAGCACACAAAGTGATGGGAAGTGTTTCATAACTTAGTTCACATCTCCAACTAGATTTGTTGAAAATATCAGGGTGACACGCCCCCTCTCCCACGAGATATGCAGGATGGTGCTATGGCCAAAATTTGGCCATAGCACCACCTTGAATAACAAGGGATACAGAGAACACAAAGTGATGGGAAGTGTTTCATAACTTAGTTCATATCTCCAACTGGATTTGTTGAAAATATCAGGGCGACACACCCCCTCTCCCACGAGATATGCAGGATGGTGCTACGGCCAAAATTTGGCCATAGCACCACCTTGAATAACAAGGGTTACAGAGCACACAAAGTGATGGGAAGTGTTTCATAACTTAGTTCACATCTCCAACTAGATTTGTTGAAAATATCAGGGCGACACGCCCCATCTCCCACGAGATATGCAGGATGGTGCTAAGTGCATATTTCCCTATTCTCCCCCATACATTGACTGTGGTGTTATGGCCAAAATTTGGCCATAGCACCACCTTGAATAACAAGGGTTACAGAGAACACAAAGTGATGGGAAGTGTTTCATAACTTAGTTCACATCTCCAACTAGATTTGTTGAAAATATCAGGGCGACACGCCCCCTCTCCCACGAGATATGCAGGATGGTGCTAAGTGCATTTTTCCCTATTCTCCCCCATACATTGACTGTGGTGCTATGGCCAAAATTTGGCCATAGCACCACCTTGAATAACAAGGGTTACAGAGAACACAAAGTGATGGGAAGTGTTTCATAACTTAGTTCACATCTTCAACTGGATTTGTTGAAAATATCAGGGTGACACGCCCCCTCTCCCACGAGATATGCAGGATGGTGCTATGGCCAAAATTTGGCCATAGCACCACCTTGAATAACAAGGGTTACAGAGCACACAAAGTGATGGGAAGTGTTTCATAACTTAGTTCAGATCTCCAACTAGATTTGATGAAAATATCAGGGTGATACGCCCCCTCTCCCACGAGATATGCAGGATGGTGCTAAGTGCATTTTTCCCTATTCTCCCCCATACATTGACTGTGGTACTATGGCCAAAATTTGGCCATAGCACCACCTTGAATAACAAGGGTTACAGAGCACACAAAGTGATGGGAAGTGTTTCATAACTTAGTTTACATCTCAAACTAGATTTGTTGAAAATATCAGGGCGACACGCCCCCTCTCCCACGAGATATGCAGGATGGTGCTATGGCCAAAATTTGGCCATAGCACCACCTTGAATAACAAGGGTTACAGAGCACACAAAGTGATGGGAAGTGTTTCATAACTTAGTTCAGATCTCCAACTAGATTTGATGAAAATATCAGGGTGATACGCCCCCTCTCCCACGAGATATGCAGGATGGTGCTTAGTGCATTTTTCCCTATTCTCCCCCATACATTGACTGTGGTGCTATGGCCAAAATTTGGCCATAGCACCACCTTGAATAACAAGGGTTACAGAGCACACAAAGTGATGGGAAGTGTTTCATAACTTAGTTCACATCTCCAACTAGATTTGTTGAAAATATCAGGGCGACACGCTCCCTCTCCCACGAGATATGCAGGATGGTGCTAAGTGCATTTTTCCCTATTCTCCCCCATACATTGACTGTGGTGCTATGGCCAAAATTTGGCCATAGCACCACCTTGAATAACAAGGGTTACAGAGCACACAAAGTGATGGGAAGTGTTTCATAACTTAGTTCACATCTTCAACTGGATTTGTTGAAAATATCAGGGTGACACGCCCCCTCTCCCACGAGATATGTAGGATGGTGCTATGGCCAAAATTTGGCCATAGCACCACCTTGAATAACAAGGGTTACAGAGCACACAAAGTGATGGGAAGTGTTTCATAACTTAGTTCACATCTCCAACTAGATTTGTTGAAAATATCAGGGTGATACGCCCCCTCTCCCACGAGATATGCAGGATGGTGCTTAGTGCATTTTTCCCTATTCTCCCCCATACATTGACTGTGGTGCTATGGCCAAAATTTGGCCATAGCACCACCTTGAATAACAAGGGTTACAGAGCACACAAAGTGATGGGAAGTGTTTCATAACTTAGTTCACATCTCCAACTAGATTTGTTGAAAATATCAGGGTGATACGCCCCCTCTCCCACGAGATATGCAGGATGGTGCTTAGTGCATTTTTCCCTATTCTCCCCCATACATTGACTGTGGTGCTATGGCCAAAATTTGGCCATAGCACCACCTTGAATAACAAGGGTTACAGAGCACACAAAGTGATAGGAAGTGTTTCATAACTTAGTTCACATCTCCAACTAGATTTGTTGAAAATATCAGGGTGATACGCCCCATCTCCCACGAGATATGCAGGATGGTGCTTAGTGCATTTTTCCCTATTCTCCCCCATACATTGACTGTGGTGCTATGGCCAAAATTTGGCCATAGCACCACCTTGAATAACAAGGGTTACAGAGCACACAAAGTGATAGGAAGTGTTTCATAACTTAGTTCACATCTCCAACTAGATTTGTTGAAAATATCAGGGTGATACGCCCCATCTCCCACGAGATATGCAGGATGGTGCTTAGTGCATTTTTCCCTATTCTCCCCCATACATTGACTGTGGTGCTATGGCCAAAATTTGGCCATAGCACCACCTTGAATAACAAGGGTTACAGAGCACACAAAGTGATGGGAAGTATTTCATAACTTAGTTCACATCTCCAACTAGATTTGTTGAAAATATCAGGGTGATACGCCCCCTCTCCCACGAGATATGCAGGATGGTGCTAAGTGCATTTTTCCCTATTCTCCCCCATACATTGACTGTGGTGCTATGGCCAAAATTTGGCCATAGCACCACCTTGAATAACAAGGGTTACAGAGCACACAAAGTGATGGGAAGTGTTTCATAACTTAGTTCACATCTCCAACTAGATTTGTTGAAAATATCAGGGTGACACGCCCCATCTCCCACGAGATATGCAGGATGGTGCTAAGTGCATTTTTCCCTATTCTCCCCCATACATTGACTGTGGTGCTATGGCCAAAATTTGGCCATAGCACCACCTTGAATAACAAGGGTTACAGAGCACACAAAGTGATGGGAAGTGTTTCATAACTTAGTTCACATCTCCAACTAGATTTGTTGAAAATATCAGGGTGACACGCCCCATCTCCCACGAGATATGCAGGATGGTGCTAAGTGCATTTTTCCCTATTCTCCCCCATACATTGACTGTGGTGCTATGGCCAAAATTTGGCCATAGCACCACCTTGAATAACAAGGGTTACAGAGCACACAAAGTGATGGGAAGTGTTTCATAACTTAGTTCACATCTCCAACTAGATTTGTTGAAAATATCAGGGTGACACGCCCCCTCTCCCACGAGATATGCAGGATGGTGTTAAGTGCATTTTTCCCTATTCTCCCCCATACATTGACTGTGGTGCTATGGCCAAAATTTGGCCATAGCACCACCTTGAATAACAAGGGTTACAGAGCACACAAAGTGATGGGAAGTGTTTCATAACTTAGTTCACATCTTCAACTGGATTTGTTGAAAATATCAGGGTGACACGCCCCCTCTCCCACGAGATATGTAGGATGGTGCTATGGCCAAAATTTGGCCATAGCACCACCTTGAATAACAAGGGTTACAGAGCACACAAAGTGATGGGAAGTGTTTCATAACTTAGTTCACATCTCCAACTAGATTTGTTGAAAATATCAGGGTGACACGCTCCCTCTCCCACGAGATATGCAGGATGGTGCTAAGTGCATTTTTCCCTATTCTCCCCCATACATTGACTGTGGTGCTATGGCCAAAATTTGGCCATAGCACCACCTTGAATAACAAGGGTTACAGAGCACACAAAGTGATAGGAAGTGTTTCATAACTTAGTTCACATCTCCAACTAGATTTGTTGAAAATATCAGGGTGATACGCCCCCTCTCCCACGAGATATGCAGGATGGTGCTTAGTGCATTTTTCCCTATTCTCCCCCATACATTGACTGTGGTGCTATGGCCAAAATTTGGCCATAGCACCACCTTGAATAACAAGGGTTACAGAGCACACAAAGTGATGGGAAGTGTTTCATAACTTAGTTCACATCTCCAACTAGATTTGTTGAAAATATCAGGGTGATACGCCCCCTCTCCCACGAGATATGCAGGATGGTGCTAAGTGCATTTTTCCCTATTCTCCCCCATACATTGACTGTGGTGCTATGGCCAAAATTTGGCCATAGCACCACCTTGAATAACAAGGGTTACAGAGCACACAAAGTGATGGGAAGTGTTTCATAACTTAGTTCACATCTCCAACTAGATTTGTTGAAAATATCAGGGTGACACGCCCCCTCTCCCACGAGATATGCAGGATGGTGTTAAGTGCATTTTTCCCTATTCTCCCCCATACATTGACTGTGGTGCTATGGCCAAAATTTGGCCATAGCACCACCTTGAATAACAAGGGTTACAGAGCACACAAAGTGATGGGAAGTGTTTCATAACTTAGTTCACATCTCCAACTAGATTTGTTGAAAATATCAGGGTGACACGCCCCATCTCCCACGAGATATGCAGGATGGTGCTAAGTGCATTTTTCCCTATTCTCCCCCATACATTGACTGTGGTGCTATGGCCAAAATTTGGCCATAGCACCACCTTGAATAACAAGGGTTACAGAGCACACAAAGTGATGGGAAGTGTTTCATAACTTAGTTCACATCTCCAACTAGATTTGTTGAAAATATCAGGGTGACACGCCCCCTCTCCCACGAGATATGCAGGATGGTGTTAAGTGCATTTTTCCCTATTCTCCCCCATACATTGACTGTGGTGCTATGGCCAAAATTTGGCCATAGCACCACCTTGAATAACAAGGGTTACAGAGCACACAAAGTGATGGGAAGTGTTTCATAACTTAGTTCACATCTTCAACTGGATTTGTTGAAAATATCAGGGTGACACGCCCCCTCTCCCACGAGATATGTAGGATGGTGCTATGGCCAAAATTTGGCCATAGCACCACCTTGAATAACAAGGGTTACAGAGCACACAAAGTGATGGGAAGTGTTTCATAACTTAGTTCACATCTCCAACTAGATTTGTTGAAAATATCAGGGTGACACGCCCCATCTCCCACGAGATATGCAGGATGGTGCTAAGTGCATTTTTCCCTATTCTCCCCCATACATTGACTGTGGTGCTATGGCCAAAATTTGGCCATAGCACCACCTTGAATAACAAGGGTTACAGAGCACACAAAGTGATGGGAAGTGTTTCATAACTTAGTTCACATCTCCAACTAGATTTGTTGAAAATATCAGGGTGACACGCCCCATCTCCCACGAGATATGCAGGATGGTGCTAAGTGCATTTTTCCCTATTCTCCCCCATACATTGACTGTGGTGCTATGGCCAAAATTTGGCCATAGCACCACCTTGAATAACAAGGGTTACAGAGCACACAAAGTGATGGGAAGTGTTTCATAACTTAGTTCACATCTCCAACTAGATTTGTTGAAAATATCAGGGTGACACGCCCCCTCTCCCACGAGATATGCAGGATGGTGTTAAGTGCATTTTTCCCTATTCTCCCCCATACATTGACTGTGGTGCTATGGCCAAAATTTGGCCATAGCACCACCTTGAATAACAAGGGTTACAGAGCACACAAAGTGATGGGAAGTGTTTCATAACTTAGTTCACATCTCCAACTAGATTTGTTGAAAATATCAGGGTGACACGCCCCATCTCCCACGAGATATGCAGGATGGTGCTATGGCCAAAATTTGGCCATAGCACCACCTTGAATAACAAGGGTTACAGAGCACACAAAGTGATGGGAAGTGTTTCATAACTTAGTTCACATCTCCAACTAGATTTGTTGAAAATATCAGGGTGACACGCCCCATCTCCCACGAGATATGCAGGATGGTGCTTAGTGCATTTTTCCCTATTCTCCCCCATACATTGACTGTGGTGCTATGGCCAAAATTTGGCCATAGCACCACCTTGAATAACAAGGGTTACAGAGCACACAAAGTGATGGGAAGTGTTTCATAACTTAGTTCACATCTCCAACTAGATTTGTTGAAAATATCAGGGTGATACGCCCCATCTCCCACGAGATATGCAGGATGGTGCTAAGTGCATTTTTCCCTATTCTCCCCCATACATTGACTGTGGTGCTATGGCCAAAATTTGGCCATAGCACCACCTTGAATAACAAGGGTTACAGAGCACACAAAGTGATGGGAAGTGTTTCATAACTTAGTTCACATCTCCAACTAGATTTGTTGAAAATATCAGGGTGACACGCCCCATCTCCCACGAGATATGCAGGATGGTGCTATGGCCAAAATTTGGCCATAGCACCACCTTGAATAACAAGGGATACAGAGAACACAAAGTGATGGGAAGTGTTTCATAACTTAGTTCATATCTCCAACTGGATTTGTTGAAAATATCAGGGCGACACCCCCCCTCTCCCACGAGATATGCAGGATGGTGCTACGGCCAAAATTTGGCCATAGCACCACCTTGAATAACAAGGGTTACAGAGCACACAAAGTGATGGGAAGTGTTTCATAACTTAGTTCACATCTCCAACTAGATTTGTTGAAAATATCAGGGCGACACGCCCCATCTCCCATGAGATATGCAGGATGGTGCTAAGTGCATATTTCCCTATTCTCCCCCATACATTGACTGTGGTGTTATGGCCAAAATTTGGCCATAGCACCACCTTGAATAACAAGGGTTACAGAGAACACAAAGTGATGGGAAGTGTTTCATAACTTAGTTCACATCTCCAACTAGATTTGTTGAAAATATCAGGGCGACACGCCCCCTCTCCCACGAGATATGCAGGATGGTGCTAAGTGCATTTTTCCCTATTCTCCCCCATACATTGACTGTGGTGCTATGGCCAAAATTTGGCCATAGCACCACCTTGAATAACAAGGGTTACAGAGCACACAAAGTGATGGGAAGTGTTTCATAACTTAGTTCACATCTCCAACTAAATTTGTTGAAAATATCAGGGCGACACGCCCCCTCTCCCACGAGATATGCAGGATGGTGCTATGGCCAAAATTTGGCCATAGCACCACCTTGAATAACAAGGGATACAGAGAACACAAAGTGATGGGAAGTGTTTCATAACTTAGTTCATATCTCCAACTGGATTTGTTGAAAATATCAGGGCGACACACCCCCTCTCCCACGAGATATGCAGGATGGTGCTACGGCCAAAATTTGGCCATAGCACCACCTTGAATAACAAGGGTTACAGAGCACACAAAGTGATGGGAAGTGTTTCATAACTTAGTTCACATCTCCAACTAGATTTGTTGAAAATATCAGGGCGACACGCCCCATCTCCCACGAGATATGCAGGATGGTGCTAAGTGCATTTTTCCCTATTCTCCCCCATACATTGACTGTGGTGTTATGGCCAAAATTTGGCCATAGCACCACCTTGAATAACAAGGGTTACAGAGAACACAAAATGATGGGAAGTGTTTCATAACTTAGTTCACATCTCCAACTAGATTTGTTGAAAATATCAGGGCGACACGCCCCCTCTCCCACGAGATATGCAGGATGGTGCTAAGTGCATTTTTCCCTATTCTCCCCCATACATTGACTGTGGTGCTATGGCCAAAATTTGGCCATAGCACCACCTTGAATAACAAGGGTTACAGAGAACACAAAGTGATGGGAAGTGTTTCATAACTTAGTTCACATCTTCAACTGGATTTGTTGAAAATATCAGGGTGACACGCCCCCTCTCCCACGAGATATGCAGGATGGTGCTATGGCCAAAATTTGGCCATAGCACCACCTTGAATAACAAGGGTTACAGAGCACACAAAGTGATGGGAAGTGTTTCATAACTTAGTTCAGATCTCCAACTAGATTTGATGAAAATATCAGGGTGATACGCCCCCTCTCCCACGAGATATGCAGGATGGTGCTAAGTGCATTTTTCCCTATTCTCCCCCATACATTGACTGTGGTACTATGGCCAAAATTTGGCCATAGCACCACCTTGAATAACAAGGGTTACAGAGCACACAAAGTGATGGGAAGTGTTTCATAACTTAGTTCACATCTCCAACTGGATTTGTTGAAAATATCAGGGCGACACGCCCCCTCTCCCACGAGATATGCAGGATGGTGCTATGGCCAAAATTTGGCCATAGCACCACCTTGAATAACAAGGGTTACAGAGCACACAAAGTGATGGGAAGTGTTTCATAACTTAGTTCACATCTCCAACTAGATTTGATGAAAATATCAGGGTGATACGCCCCCTCTCCCACGAGATATGCAGGATGGTGCTTAGTGCATTTTTCCCTATTCTCCCCCATACATTGACTGTGGTGCTATGGCCAAAATTTGGCCATAGCACCACCTTGAATAACAAGGGATACAGAGAACACAAAGTGATGGGAAGTGTTTCATAACTTAGTTCACATCTCCAACTAGATTTGTTGAAAATATCAGGGTGACACGCCCCCTCTCCCACGAGATATGTAGGATGGTGCTATGGCCAAAATTTGGCCATAGCACCACCTTGAATAACAAGGGTTACAGAGCACACAAAGTGATGGGAAGTGTTTCATAACTTAGTTCACATCTCCAACTAGATTTGTTGAAAATATCAGGGTGACACGCTCCCTCTCCCACGAGATATGCAGGATGGTGCTAAGTGCATTTTTCCCTATTCTCCCCCATACATTGACTGTGGTGCTATGGCCAAAATTTGGCCATAGCACCACCTTGAATAACAAGGGTTACAGAGCACACAAAGTGATGGGAAGTGTTTCATAACTTAGTTCACATCTTCAACTGGATTTGTTGAAAATATCAGGGTGACACGCCCCCTCTCCCACGAGATATGTAGGATGGTGCTATGGCCAAAATTTGGCCATAGCACCACCTTGAATAACAAGGGTTACAGAGCACACAAAGTGATGGGAAGTGTTTCATAACTTAGTTCACATCTCCAACTAGATTTGATGAAAATATCAGGGCGACACGCCCCCTCTCCCACGAGATATGCAGGATGGTGCTAAGTGCATTTTTCCCTATTCTCCCCCATACATTGACTGTGGTGCTATGGCCAAAATTTGGCCATAGCACCACCTTGAATAACAAGGGTTACAGAGAACACAAAGTGATGGGAAGTGTTTCATAACTTAGTTCACATCTCCAACTGGATTTGTTGAAAATATCAGGGCGACACGCCCCCTCTCCCACGAGATATGCAGGATGGTGCTATGGCCAAAATTTGGCCATAGCACCACCTTGAATAACAAGGGTTACAGAGCACACAAAGTGATGGGAAGTGTTTCATAACTTAGTTCAGATCTCCAACTAGATTTGATGAAAATATCAGGGTGATACGCCCCCTCTCCCACGAGATATGCAGGATGGTGCTTAGTGCATTTTTCCCTATTCTCCCCCATACATTGACTGTGGTGCTATGGCCAAAATTTGGCCATAGCACCACCTTGAATAACAAGGGTTACAGAGCACACAAAGTGATGGGAAGTGTTTCATAACTTAGTTCACATCTCCAACTAGATTTGTTGAAAATATCAGGGCGACACGCTCCCTCTCCCACGAGATATGCAGGATGGTGCTAAGTGCATTTTTCCCTATTCTCCCCCATACATTGACTGTCACAGTGGTGCTATGGCCAAAATTTGGCCATAGCACCACCTTGAATAACAAGGGTTACAGAGCACACAAAGTGATGGGAAGTGTTTCATAACTTAGTTCACATCTCAAACTAGATTTGTTGAAAATATCAGGGCGACACGCCCCCTCTCCCACGAGATATGCAGGATGGTGCTATGGCCAAAATTTGGCCATAGCACCACCTTGAATAACAAGGGTTACAGAAAACACAAAGTGTTGGGAAGTGTTTCATAACTTAGTTCACATCTCCAACTAGATTAAAATATCAGAGCGACACACCTCATCTCCCACGAGATATGAGGATGGTGCTAAGTGCATTTTTTTCCCTATTCTTCCCCATACATTGACTGTGGTGCTACGTACGTACATTGAAAAAAATATTAAGCACCTTTCAATTTAGCTGGGGTTACGGGTCACCTATTGAGATGGGAATTGTTTCAGACGTTAGCTGACATCCCCAACTAGGTCTGTCTAAAATATCAAGTTGACACGCCCCCTCCCCCATGAGCTATGCAAAAAGGTGCTTAGCGTCTTCTCTCCTATACTCTCCCATACATTGAGAAATATTAAGCACCTTTCAATGTACCTGGGGTTACAGGTCACCTATTGAGATGGGAATTGTTTAAAACGTTAGCTGACATCCCCAGCTAGGTCTGTCAAAAATCAAATTGACACGCCCCCTCCCCCATGAGCTATACAAAATGGTGCTTAGTGTTTTCTCTCCTATACTCTCCCAATACATTGATATTATATTAAGCACCTTCGAATATAACTGGGTTTACGGGTCACCTATTGAGATGGAAATTGTTTCAGAAGTTAGTTCATGTCCACAGCTAGCTCTATTTGAAGTATCAAGCTGACACGCCTCCTCCTCCATGAGCTATGCAAAAAGGTGCTTAGCGTTTTCTTTCCTATACTCTCCCATACATTGAAGAAATATTAAGCACCTTCGAATGTAACTGGGGTTACGGATTAGCTATGGAGATGGGAATTGTTTCACAAGTTAGTTCACGTTCCCAGCTAGCTCTGTTCAAAATATCAAGCTGACACGCCCCCTCCTCCATGAGCTATGCAAAACGGTGCTTAGCATTTTCTCTCCTATACTCTCCCATACATTGATAATATATTAAGCACCTTTGAATGTAACTGGGGTTACGGATTAGCTATGGAGATGGGAATTGTTTCAGAAGTTAGTTTATGTCCCCAGCTAGCTCTTCAAAATATCAAGCTGACACGCACCCTCCTCCATGAGCTATGCAAAAAGGTGCTTAGCGTTTTCTTTCCTATACTCTCCCATACATTAAAAAAAATTAAGCACCTTCGAATGTAACTGGGGTTACGGATTAGCTATGGAGATGGAAATTGTTTCACATGTTAGTTTATGTCCACAGCTAGCGGTGTTTAAAATATCAAGCAGACACGCCCCCTACTCCATGAGCTATGCAAAAAGGTGCTTAGCATTTTCTCTCCTATACTCTCCCATACATTGATAATATATTAAGCACCTTCGAATGTAACTGGGGTTACGGATTAGCTATGGAGATGGGAATTGTTTCACAAGTTAGTTCACGTCCCCAGCTAGCTCTGTTCAAAATATCAAGCTGACACGCCCCCTACTCCATGAGCTATGCAAAACGGTGCTTAGCATTTTCTCTCCTGTACTCTCCCATACATTGATAATATATTAAGCACCTTTGAATGTAACTGGGGTTACGGATTAGCTATGGAGATGGGAATTGTTTCACAAGTTAGTTCACGTTCCCAGCTAGCACTGTTCAAAATATCAAGCTGACACGCCCCCTCCTCCATGAGCTATGCAAAAAGGTGCTTAGCATTTTCTCTTCCATACTCTACAATACATTGATATTATATTAAGCACCTTCGAATGTAACTGGGTTTACGGGTCACCTATTGAGATGGAAATTGTTTCAGAAGTTAGTTTATGTCCCCAGCTAGCTCTGTTTTAAAAAATATCAAGCTGACACGCCCCCTCCTCCATGAGCTATGCAAAAAGGTGCTTAGCATTTTCTCTCCTATACTCTCCCATACATTGATAATAATATATTAAGCACCTTCGAATGTAACTGGGGTTACGGGTCACCTATCGAGATGGGAATTGTTTCACAAATTTGTTTATGTCCCTAGCTAGCTCGGTTTAAATTATCAAACTGACACGACCCCTCTCCCATGAGCTATGCAAAAAGGTGCTTAGCATTTTCTCTCCTATACTCTCCCATACATTGATAATATATTAAGCACCTTCGAATGTAACTGGAGTTACGGGTCACCTATTGAGATGGGAATTGTTTCACAAGTTAGTTCACGTCCCCAGCTAGCTCTGGTTAAATTCTCAAGCTGACACGCACCCTCCTCCATGAGCTATGCAAAAGGTGCTTAGCGTTTTCTCTCCTATACTCTCCCATACATTGATAATATATTAAGCACCTTCGAATGTAACTGGGGTTACGGGTTAGCTATTGATATGTGAATTGTTTCACAAGTTAGTTCACGTCCCCAGCTAGCTTTATTTAAACTATCAAGCTGAGCTTGATATTTGCAACAGAGCTAGCTGGGGACGTGAACTAACTCCTGAAAATATTCCCATCTCAATAGGTGACCCGTAACACCAGTTACATTCAGAGGTGCTTAATACTTGTACATATGTATATATATATTATATAAGTGTGGTGCTGTGACAGAATTTGGCAAAGCACCAACTCAAATATATAAAATTGATGAGCTTATAAAACATGCACGGAAATGGGAATTGTTTATAGTAAGTTAGTTGATTTCTGATTCATATACATTTAAACACTGAATTGACGTCTTTCAGTTAAGAGATATCAATATAATTAAAAATTCATCCAACTCAAGCAGTCAATAATGTCATTCTCAAAACAAAATAATAGTGAATAAAACAGAGTGCAGATGGGTATAATATATACACATATGACAGGATTGGACAATGAGATATCTCATCACCACAAGGACAGGCTACAATATTTCAAATCTGCTTTGAAAACACACATGATTTATTGTTCTCGGAGTAAAGCGATCCGTCTCAGTATTTTGTGTCTGTGTCCAAGAGGGAGAATGCTGAGATCTTCTCTGAGCTGGGCTAGGTCTAAGGAGAGTAGACACTCCCCATCGATGGAGTTGGTCTGGAATGTTTCTCGGAACTCCTCCAGCCCCACCTGGCCCAGCCAGTGGGACACGTCACCCACTGACCAGCTGGCTACATTGACCGGGTTGAGAGTTGAATGACAGGAGCGGTTCTGATCTATTTAGCGAGGCACGTTGGAGAAAAAAAAGAAGCGAGAAATAAGATAATTTCCTGCTGTTAAAAATCAGATGGTACGTATGCCTGTGTGCAGATGCCATGTACGTATATACGTATGTACAGTGAATTCTTGTTAATCCGCCACCACTTTATCCACCAAACCTTTTAATCCAGCACAATTTTCCAGTACCAATATAGTCTACAATTAGTATTGTACATCTTGTTAATCCGCCAAACCCATTAAATACTAAACCGATTAATCCACCAAACCGATTAATCCACCAAACTGATCAATCCACCAAACCAATTAATCCACCAGACCCAATAATCCACCAGACCCATTAATCCACCAAACCCATTAATCCACCAAACTTTTCAAATTGAAACGTATCAAATTAACAAGTATTTACTGGTGGATACTCACTTATCGGACTGCCACTCCCACTGATACCTCTCTGATCGGAAATTTGAAGGCTGGGATGAGTGGGGGAAATCCCTTCTCCAACCAGTTCACACTTCACTTTGGCAGGGAGCGATGGTAGCTTCATTTTGAGTCCTGTTTTCTCAAATACATTCTCCACAAAGCTCTGTAGGAGTTGACGGAAAGCATGAAGTTTGGTTCAAATGACAACAAAAACTTCCTTTAGCCTTACTAGGTTTCCTAGCACAACACACACACACACACACACACACACACACACACACACACACACACACACATACACACACACACATGTAC
>OZ026551.1:5492373-5502373 GCA_964020155.1 Chondrilla cf. caribensis | reverse complement strand
CATGGAAACAGCACTTCTCTATATAAGGTTGTCGGTCTAGACATATCAATCAACAACTTGCAAATGTAATGAAAAAAATGGCTTCTGAATACAAACCCAGGCACTCTGTGTAGCAACACAAGAGGTTGACCTCTATGGCCAATTGACACATAAGGACAATGATTGATTTAACATTGAGGTACTTGTGTGCCTGGCATGCCTAGAAGGAAGTGTTGGTGTTAAACACTTGAGATAAATAGGGTGAAAGGGGGCCTTATGGAGCCTCAGGGTGACCCGTGTGCATTATTGTGTACATCAACATAACAAAGAGTGTACACACATTGACACTATAGATCAAGACACACATTACCCACCCACACACATGTGCACACACACACACACACACACACACACACACACACACACACACACACACACACACACACACACACACCTTGGGTAGCCCAGTTGCTTGAGTAAAGGACATAAATTCCTTCATACTTTGGTTTGTCACTTTATTCTTAATACCAAATTTCTGTAGAAATGAGAATTTTATGTAGCACTGATACGTACCTACGCAATAAATACAGTATATACAGTATACACTGTACACACAGTACATACAGTACATACAGCACATACAGTACACACAGTACATACAGTACAGTACATACAGTACATACAGTACACACAGTACACAGTACATACAGTACATACAGTACATACAGTATACACAGTACACACAGTACATACAGTATACACAGTACCTACAGTACACACAGTACACACAGTACACACAGCACATACAGTATATACAGTATACACAGTACCTACAGTACACACAGTACACACAGTACATACGGTACATACAGTACATACAGTACATACAGTACATACAGTACACACAGTACATACGGTACATACGGTACACACAGTACATATGTACAGTACACACAGTACATATATACAGTACACACAGTACACACAGTACACACAGTACATACAGTACATACGTACAGTACACACAGTCCATACATTATTATACATACCATAAACTTTCTCTGTTTACTATGAATCTCTCCATTTTGAAGATCAAAATGTTTTGTAAATTTCCTTCCTAACTTGCACAGGATGACTCCAGTCAATAAAGAAGGCTCAAATTCTGCTACCGGAGGGAGGTCTTCTTTGAGAGTGTACTCCATCCATCTAAGATGACAGAATAGGACAAGAAAAGATGGTTAAGAGGTTTTAGCTGATAAGGTCTACAGAGATCTCAACATGTGGGTAGATTATAGAGGTTCACTTAGTGCAGTCTACAATGATGGGGAGATCTCAACATGTGGGTAGATTATAGAGGTCCACTCAGTACAGTCTACAATGATGGGGAGATCTCAACACGTGGGTAGATTATAGAGGTTCACTTAGTGCTGTCTACAATGATGGGGAGATCTCAACATGTGGGTAGATTATAGAGGTCCACTCAGTACAGTCTACAATGATGGGGAGATCTCAACATGTGGGTAGATTATAGAGGTTCACTCAGTACAGTCTACAATGATGGGGAGACCTCAACATGTGGGTAGATTATAGAGGTTCATTCAGTACAGTCTACAATGATGGGGAGATCTCAACATGTGGGTAGATTATAGAGGTTCACTCAGTACAGTCTACAATGATGGGGAGATCTCAACATGTGGGTAGATTATAGAGGTTCACTCAGTACAGTCTACAATGATGGGGAGATCTCAACATGTGGGTAGATTATAGAGGTTCACTCAGTACAGTCTACAATGATGGGGAGATCTCAACATGTGGGTAGATTATAGAGGTTCACTCAGTACATTCTACAATGACAGTGAGACTTGAAGTAATGTATGATGGATGGCATTTTAAACCTATGTAAGGTGCAAGTATGTATGTAGTCATAAGTAAGAAGTGTAATAAAATGAAACTATTTCAATTCACCTCCTTGCCTCCTCCACTCGACCGATGTACTGTTCACGTGCTTTCAGTTCAGAGCACATTATTCCTATGAAACAGCAATGAACAGCAAAATGGTTTAACAGCAGAACACACACCTCCTCCGATGGACACCTAACAACAGCTCCTCCTAGGTGATATTATGATCCTATTTGTGTGACTGTGTGCGATTGGAGACTGGGGGGATTTACGTGCTTGAAACTGAAAACTTAAAACTGTGTGTCCATACTACCACTCACCAAAGAGACTCTCAAATTGTAGTCAACCTACTTCAGCAGTTCTCCACAAGCTCCCAGTATGCAAAAATTGGTAAATTGAGAAAGATTCACAACTCCTTGAGTCTAACAGCACTTCAATTCCTGTTCTTCAAAGTATTGGCTACCTCTCTCACTATCTGTTGTAAGATCTACTGAATGGGAAGTTGCAGAGGATTTGGTCTTGATATAGGAGATGAAGTTGGCATTCCTGAACTACCTATGCCAAATTAGTAATATGACATCATCACACAATAGAAAATGTGTTGATTGAAAGGAATGGTGTCTCTTTATCCCTTTGTGTGTGCGAGTGTGTGTGTGTGTGTGTGTGTGTGTGTGTGTGTGTGTGTGTGTGTGTGTGTGTGTGTGTGTGTGTGTGCGAGTGTGTGTGTGTGCAATTGTGTGTGCTTGAGTGTGTGTGTGTATGTATGTGTGTGTGTGTGTGTGTGTGTGTGTGTGTGTGTGTGTGTGTGTGTGTGTGTGTGTGGTGTGGTCATTTCACCTACATTATATCGCCAAATCTTAACTGCAGCAACACAAAACCACCCATGGATCAGAGTTCTCTACACCCAGGCTCATAGAGGTCAACATCCCTAACAACCAGTGCACAACAAGATGTGTACATAGCTACACAAACATCACTGCTTCAATGGGTGATAATTGGAGAAGTGGTCAAAAACTAATCATGACGGCTGATAGCATCATGAGTGCTGATCAAAGTGGAGACAAGTAGCTCATGAACTGGTCATGCCAGACAGAGTTGTTGTGGTGGCTAGACACTTGAATATACACCTTTGCTGTGTTGTGATGGGTTGGAATTCATCTCCAGATACAGATAATTGTTGAGCAGACTAGCAGTGGAGGTGTACACACACACACACACACACACACACACACACACACACACACACACACACACACACACAACATACACACAGGCACAGATGTGCGCACACACACATACACACACATACACACACACATGTACACACACACACATGTGCACACACACACACACACACACACACACCACAACACACACACACACACACACACAAACACACATACACACATACAAATGCATACACACATACACACAAACGCATACACACACACACACACACACACACACACACACACACACACACACACACACACACACACACACACCACACACACACACACACACACACACACACACTGCACACACACCACACACACACACACCACACACACAAACACACATACACACATACAAACGCATACACACACACACACACACACACACACACACACACACACACACACACACAAACACACATACACACATACAAACGCATACACACACACACACACACACACACACACACACACACACACACACACACACACACACACACACACACACCACACACACACACACACACACACAAACACACATACACACATACAAACGCATACACACACACACACACACACACACACACACACACACACACACACACACACACACACACACACATACAAACGCATACACACACACACACACACACACACACACACACACACACACACACACACACACACACACACATACACACATACAAACGCATACACACACACACACACACACACACACACACACACACACACACACACACACACACACACACTAGTTACAGATATGCTCACATGAACCTCCACATGTTGAATTTGAAAGGGTTAAGAACCCTTTCCCCAATTTCTTTAAGAGTCTACAATCAGCTCTAATCTTCATACCAGCTTGACAGGAACCTTCTTATCTCAATTCCAAGTTGAGCTATCAATGAGGAAAACAATACCAATGTATGCATATGGTCGATTGAGAGGAAGGTGTTAATGAGCGCATAGGCTCAGAATGTGAGCTAATGAAGAAGTGGTCCCTTCAACTACAAAGAGATATCAGAGATATCAGAGAATAATGAGGTGACCCTCCAAATTTTGAAGCAAGAATGTCGAATCCGCCCCCAATCACTCTATTCATATGAGCAAGGTGGCATCTGAACTCCCCTGAAGGATTTTAACTTCTATAGGTCACTTGGTGTGCGTGACTATTGATTAATGACCACACCTAATTACACCGCCGATTAAAAATGTAATTAAAACATGCTAATTTAATTTTCCGAAATTGCACACATACTGTGCATCTATTCATCCAAAGGTATGGGAGCTATGTACGTACATCACATACATTAGGCATATACTGCATGTAACATGAACAGATGTATGCATACATCCTGGGATGTATGTATGTACTGTACATACTGTGTGTGTGCATGCAAGTATGTACAATTTGCTTTTCAATCCACTTTGATAAGAATGCATGCATGTGTATACAGTATTGTTAAGACAAACACACATGCTACACACACACACACACACACACACACACACACACACACACACACACACACACACACACACACTTGCACACACACACACACACACACACACACACACACACACACACACACACACACACACACACACACACACACACACACACACACACACACACACACACACACACACACACACTGTATGCACATAGCACACACTCAGTGTTGAGCTAATATTCAACAATCACATTGCTCCATGATGTAATTTACACCTCAATCATTACATGAACACAAATATCACATATCCAACGTTTCACTCATCTTGTACCAGTGTAATTTAATACCAGTTGTGAACAGACTCATTTATTGATATTTTTGACATACGTACTACGAATATTTCTTCAAGACAGCAACGACCTTTGTCTACTTTTCAATAATCGTGACAATAGCACTGTTCACGACAGACAAATATCGCGTGTGAGATTTGGGATATGTCGCCCAACACTACATCAAACAGTCAGCAACATATGTACGTACATCACATTATTACTGAAATGTACCTCTTTGGAATACACAGTTTGTAATACAAATACAATAATAATACACAACATATGTAATTGTTACCTAATAAAATACGTATGTATGTACACAATACATAATAACTGGGTACTATCTGATGGATAGGGAGATGCTGACCGCCTGTCCCTCCTCCAAATGGACCACGTGGGACGTCTCGCGGCCTTCTTCTCGGGCTGCTGTGATGGAGTAACTCCCCGGGGTAACTTTTACATGAACGTGGTCTTTTGAGAGAGAATTCATCTGAATAAAATAAAATTTGGTGGTGAATGTAGTGTGTGTGTGTGTGTGTGTGTGTGTGTGTGTGTGTGGTGTGTGTGTGTGTGTGTGTGTGTGTGTGTGTATGGTGTGTGTGTGTGTGTGTGTGTGTGTGTGTGTGTGTGTGTGTGTGTGTGTGTGTGTGTGTGTGTGTGTGTGTTCAATCCCATCATGTCTACAATCCACACAGTGACTCACTGGATTTCTTATTACTGATGGCTGGAAGTTTTCTGTGTGGTAACGCCTACAATGATAATCACTGGGGCTTCCTCTTTCATGAGGCTCATTAGAAGCATGGTATCTCTGCAAACACAAAATAGTAGACTTTACATATCAAAAGTATGTGAAACAACTGTATTATATAAATGTACGCACGTATGTATTAAGTAAGAATTGTAATAATCACATGATACACTAATAATATCAAGAGAAAATTAACATAATCTGAGAATATTCACATGCAAATTAGTACAATTACAAATGAAGTTGATAGCATAAAGTTGAACACACACACACATACACACACACGTACACACACACACACACACACACACACACACACACACGTACACACACACACACACACACACACACACACACACACACACACACACACATGTTAAGTGACTAGCACACCCTAACATACAACCTTCAACTTTTCTTAGTATTTCCTATATGAAGTGCTGCAACAATGACATAATTGCATACTCTCCTCTCAGGTATTGGAACAAGACACCTACAAAAATAACATCTCACATTTCATTCACATGAAGAACTTCATTCTTCAAGTGTGCCACCTCCCAAACACCTTACCACACATACATCTGTATGTATGTAGGTGCAGTATGTACGTACATACGTACATATTTAGTATTATTCACATATAAACGTACGTATGTCGTGTTCAGCAGTGGAGCAAATGCCGGTTATAACTGGTTAGAGTGTGAGATTGTTCTGTACCATTTCGGATAAGGTGTTGGTAGTGGAATGCTGGTATGGCCTCCCCACAGTCAACAACGCAGCTGGAGAATTCACTGGACAATGACGAGACCCCGCAACAATGTGCTAGAATTTGCTTTCTATCTCACAAATTTGGATGTGGACACACACAATGAACACAGGGAACCCCGCAATTGGTGATTCTAAGATTCCACTGAATGCTGGAATCACACACATCAAACGTGTTGATCGGTCATCTGGTGTAATTGATTCGAAATCGAATCAATTGAGTGGAGACAAGAGCCACATAAATATCACATACGTACGTACGTACATATTAAAACATCAGCATCACTGAGCATATCCTTTGATTTGTCCAGAAATTTTAGAAGGTAAACGTACGTAAGTAGATAGAAAAAAATCGAGAAACACATACGTACATGTGATTTTGAACAACAACTCTCCTCATAATCATCCAATCGTTCACTTGTTACAGTGGGAGAATAATGAGTCCACTTCACTCGAATTTGCTAATAGTTCAGAGTTTTGGATACGTCAAATGTGTGTGTTCACCCCGACAGTCCCTTGTTTGGGATATCAACTGGGGAAAATAAAAAATTAAACTAAGTTTATATTAATTTGAAATTCTATTTATCAGAGAACCACATTCACACATCGGGATACTGACCTCCACACGTACGTACGTGTGTGGACTCTCCTCTAAAACTGAAAACAGACCATAAAAGCAAACCAAGACATAATAAGGGTGTTTTCAGAGGGACTGTTTCAATGACATCATCACCTCAAACAAATCAGGTACACTCACTGACACAAATTCAATTCTACAAAGCACGTACATACAGTACAAATACGTATGTGCGTATGTATGTGTGTTTGTGTAGGAACAGATAAGGTTTGTGTACCGGTAACATGAGCTGGATTATAAGGGTACTTTACAGAAATTCCCAACGTTCACTAGTTGGTCGGCAAGGAAAACGACTGCATGAATATGCAGACAAGTCGTTACAACTACACATGTATGTATGTACATATACGTATATGTGTACGTACATAGGTACGTACGTATGTTTGTTGGGAATGTGATTTGAACCTTGCAACATAAAATTCAAAGACGTTGTCTCCTGTCGTTAATACCTAAAATATACAACTACACACACACTATGGAACCAACAGGTTCCTATGAGCATATATGTACATATGTACGTTCGTGGGAGATGCGATTTGAACTATGTTATGTAAAATTCGCAGATGTCGTCTCCTGTTGTTAACACCTACAAATACCGCTACACACACTATATGTACGTATATGTGTACATATGTACATTCATGGGGAATGTGATTAGAAACTTGTAACATAAAATTCAAAGACCTTGTCTACTGTTGCTAACACCTACAAATACCGCTACATACACACTATGAAAACTAACAAGATAACGTACATAATATGTATGTATATATGGTACATACACAGTACATACGCAGATAACGTAAGATAACGTACATACATATGTGTGTATGGTACATACGTACATACAGTGGAACCCCTCTATTACGGACACTTTGGAGCCTTGAGTTTAGTCCTTATTACAGAGGTGTTGTCAATTCAGAGGTCATTTAGTACACCACAGTACTACACTGGGACACAGAATAGTGTCCTTATTATAGAGGTTTCTGCTATGCAATTCAGAGGTCATTTAGTACACCACAGTACTACACTGGGACACAGAATGGTGTCCTTATTACAGAGGTTTCTGCTATGCAATTCAGAGGTCATTTAGTACACCACAGTACTACACTGGGACTCAGAATGGTGTCCTTATGATAGAGGTTTCTGCTGTTCAGAGGTTTGTCATAGAGAGGTCCCACTGTACATACATTTGTTGGGATGTGATTTGAAATATGCAATGTAAAATTCCCCTATGTACATAAGTGCATCGGGAATGTGTTTGAACTATGTATTCATGCACTGTTATGCTCAAGGGTGTCGTCTCCGGTAACTAATGGGTACAAAATACAACTACACACATACCGAAAATTAACAGGGTCACGTAGGTACGTACACACATTTGTTGGGAGCGTGAACCGAGCTGAGCACAGTCATACGAGGATATCATCACCTCTACAAATTGGTGGGTAGAGTGCAGTCTGCTTAGCTGCAAAGCACACATACAAGGGTTGGAAGTAGACCTGTATAAGGAGTGTGGGTGAGATGTTTCACATTACATCACTCACCTCTTACATATTTAGGATTTGACTTCACAAATGGAGTAGCAATGAACTTGGTAAAATTAAGATGTCACAAAAGAAGAAAGTAATCAACTATGCAAATTTAGGGATTTACGTACTTCACAAAAGAAGTAGGTACATACGATGGACACCACTGGAGTTGAGCTAGCTCAGCTCAAAGGTCATGCTATGTCAATGTGTGTGCTTGCTCGGATAATATTTTTTTGGAAATACAGTGGAGGCTTACTATTAAGGACACTGTGGGATCTCTATGTTACGTCCTTATTACAGAGGTTTCCTCAACCCAGAAGTCTCTATTACATCACAGAACTGCATTGGGACAGAATTGTGTCCCTATTACAAAGGTTTCCTCGATTCAGAGATCTCTAATACATCTCAGAACTACGTACACTGGGACACAGAATTGTGTCCCAGTGTTATAGAGGTTTCCTCAATTCAGAGGTTTGTAGCAGATAGGCTACACTGTGTTGATCTCAGATGAGTAGAATTTGCGATCAATAGACCAGACTCCAGTGTCCTCGGAAGTTTGACTTGTTTCCAGACTTCAGTGTAAAATTGAGAACTTCGCAAATAAAGTACTGAGTAGTCATAACACACACATCTGGCTGTGTTACAGTACATATGTATGTACAGTATGTACAGTGTACGTATATTACAGTTTGTACATATGTACAGTATGTACAGTGTACGTATATTACAGTTTGTACATATGTACAGTAAGTATGTATGGTGAATGTTATAGTACGTATGTACTAGTACGCATGTACTAGTACATATGTACGGTGTACGTTACAGTATGCACAGTATTGCATACGTATATACAGCATCGTATGCACATGTGCACACTTATGTACGTACATACATACAGCACATACACAATGGACAAATACATATTATGCTGTGTCGACTTACAACTCTGAGCAAACCCTCACAGTCACCTTGCAAACCCAATTTCAACACCAATTATTCCCAACATGGGGATATGCACAGCCATCCACTTTGAACTGGTACAGTAATTGTGTCTCCTCGGGTGACCTTCACGCAAATCCATTAGGCCACGTTTAAACCATAGATAATACAAACCACACCGTTTGTATTATCTATGTTTAAACCATGAAGATTGTGTACATTAGCGGATTGACAGGTGCTAATCACACACAGATAAGAACTGTACTCTGGTCGCATGGGGAGAATGCAAAAACACCATACAAAAGATAAGTACATATGCATGCCACCAATGTATAAGATAGGCATGCGGATACAGTATGTACTTACGTATGTAGATATGTGCATATGACCACATTACATTGGATTAGTATGGTGGTCTCAGTACATTGGATTAGTATGGTGGTCTCGGTACATGGGATT
>OZ026551.1:5484873-5489873 GCA_964020155.1 Chondrilla cf. caribensis | reverse complement strand
CCAGGAGTGTGTACTAACCAGAAGTACCAGGAGTGTGTAATAACCCAGGTACTTACTGAGCAAGTTGCACTGTATGTGTAAATCATTTATATTCTTACTAGGAGCTTTGATTTCCATTCCCATGTTAGTTTGGGACATGAAATGGAACTTTAAACACCAACCACCATTCAAAGTTCTGATACAGTAGAAACTCTTTAAGACAAACTACAAGGGACCCACAAAATTACTTCTTGTTATCAGATGTTCTTCTTATCAGGATTGGCTTACTACATGTACACTACTACAGCAAACCAAATAATGCTCAAAATGTAGTTTGTATTAAGCAGGAATTTGTCTTAAGAGTGTTTGTCTTAATGAGTTTCTACTGTATAATGAAAAATGATAAAATTTAAGGATTTGAATTCCGGATCCCATTGGCAGTTTGATTTCCATTCCCATTTTAGTTTGAAACACGAAATGGAATTGAAAAGAACCACCCAAGACATGGCTACCATACTGGATGTTATGCTTTGAGTAGACTGGAGTGGACCATGGGTATGTACGTATGTAGCATTACATTGTACGTACATATTTTATATGGAAAGAGTCCTCAATGCCATTTTGAATATGATTTTTGCTCCAGAATACATGAGTTACTTTTTTGAAAAGTTGGCAGATCTGGAATCAGACTGTGATTCTTTGTATATGCCTGCTAGCGGTGCCTATGAGTGAGTTGACACACACTGACCTGTACCAACATGCTCTCAATAGCACACTGACCTGTACCAACATGCTCTCAACAGCACACTGACATGTGCCAACATGCTCTCAATAGCACACTGACCTGCACCAACATGCTCTCAACAGCACACTCACCTGTACCAACATGCTCTCAACAGCACACTGCCCTGTACCAACATGCTCTCAACAGCACATTGACCTGCACCAACATGCTCTCAACAACACACTGACCTGTACCAACATGCTCTCAACAGCACACTGACATGTGCCAACATGCTCTCAATAGCACACTGACCTGCACCAACATGCTCTCAACAGCACACTCACCTGTACCAACATGCTCTCAACAGCACACTGCCCTGTACCAACATGCTCTCAACAGCACATTGACCTGCACCAACATGCTCTCAACAGCACACTCACCTGTACCAACATGCTCTCAACAGCACACTGCCCTGTACCAACATGCTCTCAACAGCACATTGACCTGCACCAACATGCTCTCAACAACACACTGACCTGTACCAACATGCTCTCAACAACACATTGACCTGTACCAACATGCTCTCAACAGCACATTGACCTGCACCAACATGCTCTCAATAGCACACTGACCTGTACCAACATGCTCTCAATAGCACACTGACTGTTGATACACTGATTTTCAGGGATAGACTCAAAGCTACTATTACTTCTTCTATTGCTCAAATGTTTGATTTTCCCCCATAATTGGAAAATTTTTACAGTCTTTTTCCCTTTTACAGAGAATCTATTTCTAGGTATCACAATTGGCTGATAAAGAAAGCTGCCTATCTCATAATGAACTTTCTCCCTTCAAAAACAAGCTTGTTGAAGAATTTCGAAGGTTCAGATGGAGAAATCAAGGAACAATGCAGGTAGGCTGTACTTGTGTTATGACATGCCAGCACATCTCCCCATCATTGTAGACTGTACTGAGTGAACCTCTATAATCTACCCACATGTTGAGATCTCCCCATTATTGTAGACTGTACTGAGTGAACCTCTATATAATCTACCCACATGTTGAGATCTCCCCCATCATTGTAGACTGTACTGAGCGAACCTCTATAATCTACCCACATGTTGAGATCTCCCCATCATTGTAGACTGTACTGAGTGAACCTCTATAATCTACCCACATGTTGAGATCTCCCCATTATTGTAGACTGTACTGAGTGGACCTCTATAATCTACCCACATGTTGAGATCTCCCCCATCATTGTAGACTGTACTGAGCGAACCTCTATAATCTACCCACATGTTGAGATCTCCCCATCATTGTAGACTGTACTGAGTGAACCTCTATAATCTACCCACATGTTGAGATCTCCCCATCATTGTAGACTGTACTGAGTGGACCTCTATAATCTACCCACGTGTTGAGATCTCCCCATCATTGTAGACTGTACTGAGTGAACCTCTATAATCTACCCACATGTTGAGATCTCCCCATCATTGTAGACTGTACTGAGTGTACCTCTATAATCTACCCACATGTTGAGATCTCCCCATTATTGTAGACTGTACTGAGTGGACCTCTATAATCTACCCACATGTTGAGATCTCCCCATCATTGTAGACTGTACTGAGTGAACCTCTATATAATCTACCCACATGTTGAGATCTCCCCATCACTTTAGACTGTACTGAGTGGACCTCTATAATTTACCCACATGTTGGGGTCTCCTTATCACTTCAGATTGATTTGATTTTATCCTCTATCCATTAGGTTCGGGGCTCAAGTATGTAGGAAAATGCGAACTCATTTGGTTGAGATTTTCGAGGAATTCAGTCTTGAACTTTAATAATCCATGTTATCAATTTTATGGACCTTCAAACAGTATAAATTATCACATATGTATGGTGTGTTAAAGTTTGGTTGCCTAGCGACATCTCCCAATACAATGACTGACAAACTCCAAAAACCTTTTGTATCTTTTTTTCCAATTTTTGGTGGACTGTATTATTTTAATATTATTTTATTGTTACTTTTATACATATATTCGTGGTTGAAATCGAAATTGATGACAAGATGCATATGTACCATTTTTGGCCAAAAGAGATCTCTGAGATGTTCACACTAATAATAATTTATAAAATTATGCCATTTTATTATTGCATAGTATTACCATATATAGTAGTCTTAATAGTATAATAATTATTATAATTACTATTAATTTATTTATTATTAATTTATTAGTATATTAATAAATACACATACAGTATATGTTGTCACAGGCACAACTACCATTAATTGTGTACTTAGAAATTATTATTATTATGATTATTAAATGGATTAAAATTATGCATGTAAGCAAGAGAATATACACATGTCACAAAATAAATAGTTCTGATACGTATCTTGTATCCTAGCAACAGGATGGTTCAACAGTGGGTGCTAGGTACTGGGAGTGACGTATGCCAAAGGAGAATGAGGGGGATAAGGTGTTGGTCTTTACCACCTGTGTCGGGGGGCAAGGGGATGAGGAATTGAAAACTGAAAATAGGATCACAATGTTGAATGTGAAGATGATTATATACGCACAAATGAGTTTCATTGAACACAGATGGCACACACCACAAACTCACACACATACAGCATACACACAATACATGTACACATACACCAATGCACGCACGCATGCACACACACACGTACACATAGATGTGTACACACACAGATGCAGGTACACACACACACACACACACACACACACACACACACACACACACACACACACACACACAGATGCACGTACACACACACGCACACACACACACACACACACACACACACACACACACACACACACACACACACACACCTTCTCTGGACTGTAAGCTCCTGGTCCCGGTGTTATCATGTTGTCATTGGCTAAATTGTGTCTTCCATTCATAGAGTAACAAGGATGCTTGGTCTTCGTTACAGAGGGATGTATAATCTTGTAGCTTCCTGGACCTGGGGTCTAGTGGACAGGTGAGATTGCCAACAAAGTGAATGAGACGTACTATTACATGTGGGGCTGTACAGATATGCGTACTTCTGTGTACGAAGTGTACATGGTTGAACGCCCAGGTTATATAGACGTATGTGCATATGCACTCACACACACGCACACACACACACACAACACAAACACATACGCACACACACAACACACACACACACACACACACACACACACAACACACACACACACACATGCACACACACACACACACACACACACACACACACACACACACACACACACACACACACACACACACATAACACAGAGAACACACACAAAACACACAACACACAAGTGCACATCCCTAAACCCACACATGTGCACACAATCACATGCATGCATGCACACAATGTCCGGACAACAAATTCCTCAGCCAACAGGGATGTTCCATGGAAGTCCATCTGTCAGACCATACAAATGGGTACCACGGGCGGCTTCTGTGTCTCCTGTACTTGAGGGTTTCAAACTAGTTCATCTTGTGCGGGTGCAATACCAGCTGACCAGAAACCAGACTGGGACAGATGGAGGAATGGTGGCGTGTGAGAGAGTCTTCTCTCGTCTGATAGATTTGACCCATGCAATTCATCTGTGTTACCACATCGGATAAGCTCATCCAAAGGAACACACCTATTTTATTACATACATATGTATGTACGTACCTATAATATACCTATGTACATATTCACATTCTGGCATATATGTACGTACAAGTTTACATCCTGTTGTGAAAGTTGTTAGGCATGCTTGGAAAATATGTTGAGGTTTATTAGGACTATTTTCGCACACCGTAAGTGTTTCATCAAACATTAATTATTCAGTGCAATGTTTCACCCTTCTCGGGCTTCATCAGGCACAAATAGCTAAGGTACAATGATTATTTGCTGGTCAGTAAGATTGACCAATGAGATGATGGTGATTTGAATCATTGTACCTACGTAGAGATGTCCAATCAGGTGTGTGTGTGTGTGTATACTGTATATGTGTATACTACGTGTACACATGCTATACATACGTATAACAGTATACTATGTGTACACATACTATACATACATACGTATAACAGTATACTATGTGTACACATACTATACATACATACGTATAACAGTATACTATGTGTACACATACTATACATACGTACGTATAACAGTATACTATGTGTACACATACTATACATATAACAGTCATACATACGCGGGGGTACATACATATGTACATATGTACATTATCAGATCATGTTACCCCCTG
>OZ026551.1:5472373-5479873 GCA_964020155.1 Chondrilla cf. caribensis | reverse complement strand
TCCATAGTATTCAGGGTTAGCTAATGATGTAGCCTTCCTTTTGTATTGATGAGAATTGAAAGTTGTGTACCATGCAACTATTGGCTATAGTTTGTCTGATATGTATTTACTCGGATATGACAGATTTGCTGTTGTTTACTCTAATACAGATTAGGTTCTTTCTGTCTATAATAGGACAATAAGAAGGACGTTGGTATTATTTTTGGCAACAGAGGGTACATGGACATTTGTCCTAATTTGAAGTATGGTATGTAGTGTGTGTGTGTGTGTGTGTGTGTGTGTGTGCGTGCATGTGTGTGTGTGTACATGTGTGTGTGTGTGTGTGTACATGTGTGTGTGTGTGTGTGTGTGTGTGTGTGTGTGTGTGTGTGTGTGTGTGTGTGTGCATGTCTATATGTACATGTGTGTGTGTGTGTGTGTGTGTGTGTGTGTGTGTGTGTGTCTATCATTTGACAACTGTTTCTTCCTCCACAGACTGTCCTACATGTGCTGAAAGTCTCTCTCTACAACAAAAGATAAGAGAGCTCGAAAGAGAACTGGAGCAAAAAATGGACAAGGTGTGTGTGTGTGTGTGTGTGTGTGTGTGTGTGTGTGTGTGTGTGTGTGTGTGTGTGTGTCTTTGTGTGCATATGTGTGTTTGTACTGGCACCAGTGCACCAGGTAACCCTCCTGATGTCTAATTGTTTTATGAGTTAATGGACCAAGCAGAGCTCCTCCTCTGTACAACACTGTGGGAGTGTTTGACACTTGTTAGGTTTCAGTATCAGATGTCACTGTTTCCAGCATGTGTATGGACATCTGAAAGTACAGTGGAACCTCTCTATCAGGGACACTTTGGGACCTTGGTTTTAGTCCTTATTGCAGAGGTGTCCTCATTTCAAAGGTCACTTGATACACTACAGTACTACGCTGGGGTACGGAATGGTGTCCTTATTACAGAGGTTTCTGCCATTCAGAGGTTTGCAATAGAGTGGTTCCACTGTACCCACATACTTCCTAATGTTAATTACTTCCTATCGTTAATTGATTTGCTTGCAACATTAACAGTAATCAAATTTGAAATGAAATGGATTGATTAATTGATTATTATGTGTGTGTGCACTTAGATTGAAACTCTGCAATCTCAACTACTTGAACTTAAAGGCATGGCGGGCATTTCTAGGTTTAGGAGGCTGGAGTTCTTCGAGGAATTCAGGGACTCAGACTTCGTGATGAGAATTCTCAGGGATTCCCCCTCGATTGCTGCGGGAGGAGAAGGGAACGAGGACAAATGTTACCTGAATGGGATTCTCTTTGATAACGGAAGATTCTTTACTCACTCCTTCCCCAATAAGATAGATGCCTCTTGCATGTGCTTTGTGAGTTTGTGTTTGGCTATGCAGTGTGTGTGTGTGTGTGTGTGTGTGTGTGTGTGTGTGTGTGTGTGTGTGTGTGGCTGTGGCTGTGGCTGTGTGTGTGTGTGTGTGTGTGTGTGGCTGTGTGTGTGTGGCTGTGTGTGTGTGTGTGTGTGTGTGGCTGTGTGTGTGTGTGTGTGTGTGGCTGTGTGTGTGTGTGTGTGTGTGTGTGTGTGTGTGTGTGTGTGTTTAATGTATGTGTGTGAAACTGTATGTGCACTTATTCGTGCATATGCCCACATAACTATGTACGTGTACTTACGTACATACATACCTATGCATGTACATAGTTTGGAGTCATACTTTGTGACAAAGAAGTACAAAGATTCCAAAAAGTCTACTATGGTGAGATTGAAACAAGTACACATGCTGACAATCACACACACACACACACACACACACAAGTACACACACACGCGCACACACACACACACGCACACACACACACCAGGTTAGCAGAGCATTACCAGATATACGTACTACGTATCTATCAATGCCTCCATACTAGTGTGTGAAGAGAACTCCCTACCTGCTAACACTTATGCTGTTGAAAAGTTGGGTAATAATTTTTGCAGATTGAAAGGATGTGGAGATATTGTGAGTTGTCTTGTTCTTGTATTTTATGCTGTATATACTGCATTTAATGTGTGTACTGTATGTTCTGCATGTACTGTATGTACTGCGTGTACTGTATGTACTGCCTGTACTGTATATACTATATGTACTGTATGTACTGTGTGTACTGTGTGTACTGTATGTACTGTGTGTACTGTATGTACTGTGTGTACTGTGTGTACTGTATGTACTGTGTGTACCGTGTGTACTGTATGTACTGTGTGTACCGTGTGTACCGTGTGTACCGTGTGTACCGTGTGTACTGTGTGTACCGTGTGTACTGTGTGTACCGTGTGTACTGTGTGTACCGTGTGTACTGAATGTGCCGTGTGTACTGTGCGTACTGTATGTAGTGTGTGTACTGTTTGTACTGCGTGTACTGTACATACGCGTGTCAGGTACATAATTCTGGTATATAGGACGTCTTGGTATACATGTACGTATGTAAGTCTTCTTTTTCAACTTATTCACTGGCCACAGGGGAGCCGGGTGAACCAGGATGCTTTCACCATTTACCGCTGTGGAAGTACTAATTCTTCACAGTGTCTTCCATTGAGGAACAGCAAGCAGGAGTCAGACCGTCTAAGTTACCGTAAAATGGTCTGCTGTGGAGATTGTGATCGTGAGTATGCTGCACACAGGGATGCATGTGCATGCTACGTGTACACATACACACACAACAAACATAGACGTTCACCAATATGTACGTATGTACAAACACACACACACACACACACACACACACTTGTCTCAAATCAAATAATGTGTATGTGTCAGACAATATCTATCTAAATGTAATTTCTTTCCACACACACACTCTGCACACACACACACACACACACACACACACACACACACACACACACACACACACACACTGCACACACACACACACACACACTGCACACACACACACACACACACACACACACACACACACACACACACACACCAAACATTACTCTCTCTCTCTCTCTCTCTCTCTCTCTCTCTCACACACACACACACACACACACACACACACACACACACACACACCTACAGCATGTGAGGATCATCCATGTCCTGCCATTGCTTCATGTGAGGCAAACCCAACCTACGGCAACCACACTTGTGTCTGTCCTGAAGGGATGTATCACACTGGAGATCAGTGTAGCCGTGAGTGTATGCGTGTGCGCGCATGTGTGTGTGTGTGTGTGTGTGTGTGTGTGTGTGTGTGTGTGTGTGTGTGTGGCTGTGTGGCTGTGTGGGTGTGGGTGTGTGTGTGTGGGTGTGTGTGTGGATAGGTACGCATAAACTCAGGTCACCCACTCACAGATAATTCAGTGATGCTAAATGTGTTTCATTTATTATGTACGCACGTACTGTACGTAGGTCTGTTCAGATGTTGGAACACATCCACTTGTCCAGAGAACAGTGTGTGTATGGAAGATAAAATCAAGATAGGCCACTTCTGTGACTGCACTAACAATAACACCACTCCCGGTTTCAGGTGGAACGAAACGACCAATACTTGTGAAGGTTCGTAGTGAATGATAGGGAATTTATACTACAAATATGCACATAGTCCAATGCAACATATTATATGCAATACAGATGTGTTTACTAATTTCCTCCCTTGTTCCCACTCAACTCACCCTAACAATGAAACCTGTCTGGTGACCTGTGCTGCAGGGCTTGTGTATGCGATTTCTTTTCCTTTGATCCGCCCCTTAACCTTTTATTTGCGTACTGCGTTACGTTGTTTCCGCATACCTGTCATCTACCATTGGCCACATTTGTGGTGGGTCACTGATTTGGAATAGAAACCTTTTTACTGTGTTGTACTAATTGCTATGCTGAATTTCTGATAATTTTCGACGACTCTCCCTAATACAAGATACCAGGATGCCAGTGTACCTACATGCTGTACATACGTATGTACCTATGTACGTACTTACATTCTTATAAACCCATTTGCGTGTATGTACGTACTCACACATATGGTGTGTAGTACACTTGTTATAGCACGTACCTATATTTATGTACAGACGTGGATGAGTGTAGTGAAGGCAGTGCGAAGTGTCCTCTACTCAGTAAATGTGTCAATCAACAAGGAAGTTACCGCTGTGTGTGTCAGGATGGCTACAAGGAGAATGAACTGACAGGAAAATGTGAAGGTGAGTACTGTGTGTGTGTGTGTGTGTGTGTGTGTGTGTGTATGTAGTGTGTGTGTGTGTGTGTGTGTGAGAGATAGTCCGTGTTGTGTGTGTGTGAGAGAGAGAGCTAGTGTGTGTTGTGTGTGTGTGTGTGTGTGTGTGTGCGTGTGTGTGTGTGTGTGTGTGTGTGTGTGCGTGTGTGTGTGTGTGTGTGTGTGTGTGTGTGTGTTGTGTTCCAACTTCTGCTATCTTCTCCATCTCCTCTTCACAGTCCGCTGTGATCCAGAGTGTAGGAATGGTGGAGTTTGTCTGTCTAGGGATGTATGCGTATGTCCCTCTGGATTTATCGGACAACAATGTGAACGAGGTGATGATCACACATTCTACAAACATACTGTACATACATGCATACCTAGTTATGCAACTCTACATATGTTATACTAGTATATACGTATATTGATGTATGTACTTATGTACATACACACTGTATGTACATACGTATGTACATACGTAACGTATATTGGTGTGTGCATTGATAGGCCATGTGTATTGTGTATTTACTACTGTACAGTGGAACCTCTCTATAAAGGACACATTGGTACCAGGTAATTTGTCCACTGTAAAGAGGTTGTCCACTCTTTAGAGGTGGTATTAGCACTATAAGAAAATCTATTTTGGGGCCTAAGAAAGTGTCCTTTGTAGGGAGGTAATTTCTATGGTGTCCTTTATTGGGAGTGTCCTTTGTAGGGAGGTAATATCTATGGTGTCCTTTATTGGGAGTGTCCTTTGTAGGGAGGTAATTTCTATGGTGTCCTTTATTGGGAGTGTCCTTTAATAGAGGTTCCACTGTATATGTATTGATGTACGTACACACTATGTATGTACATATGTACGTATGTAATAGTTATATCCTGCCTAGGTGTGCTGTAGCAGATATAACCCGAGGTAATCAGTTAGCACTTTCTTTTGCAGCACACCTGAGCAGGATATAACTAACTTATATCCTGGTGTGGTGAATGATAGACTATTTATACTGCAAATATGCGCATAGTCCAATACAACATAATATTATTGTATGTAATAGAAATGTGTTTACTAATTTCCTGTCTTATTCTCATGCATTTAATCCTAACAATGAAACTTGTTCCTGCCTTATTCTCACACATTTAATCCTAACAATGAAACCTGTCTGGTAACCTGTACTGTATCATTGACCTGTACTACATGGCTTATGTATGCACAGTTTTTCCTTTGATCCACCCCTCAACCAGGATACAAGTACATATGGTATGTACATACACGTGTAGGTGTGTGATAATACTTTATATGGTGATATGTGTCCACTACGACCATGTACTGTCAGCTATACTCTCCATCTTCTCCAGATATCAATGAATGTACTCAAAGTGTGTGCGATGTCCACTACGACCATGTACTGTCAGCTATACTCTCCATCTTCTCCAGATATCAATGAATGTACTCAAAGTGTGTGCGATGAGAATGAAAGATGCGTCAACACCCTCGGTAGCTACTACTGCACCTGTAAGCCTGGCTACGTTAGGAACGGGGGAAAATGTGAAAGTGAGCATGCATGTACATGGACACATGCATGTACGTACGTATGTGCAGATAATCCTCGTTATTCCACCACTACTTCAAATACATATGCATGTGTGAAACAGTACAGGGCTTGGTTGTGGCATCCCCTTAGAACACAGCACAGGGCTTGGTTGTGGCATCCCCTTAGAACACAGTACAGGGCTTGGTTGTGGCAGCCCCTTAGAACACAGTACAGGGCTTGGTTGTGGCATCCCCTTAGAACACAGCACAGGGCTTGGTTGTGGTAGCCCTTAGAACACAGTACAGGGCTTGGTTGTGGTAGCCCTTAGAACACAGTACAGGGCTTGGTTGTGGTAGCCCTTAGAACACAGTACAGGGCTTGGTTGTGGCATCCCCTTAGAACACAGTACAGGGCTTGATTGTGGCAGCCCCTTAGAACACAGTACAGGGCTTGGTTGTGGCATCCCCTTAGAACACAGTACAGGGCTTGGTTGTGGCAGCCCCTTAGAACACAGTACAGGGCTTGGTTGTGGCAGCCCCTTAGAATGCAATGTAATTTGAGTTGAGCAACTGGTAGGGCTACCACCCCCATCACTGGAATTACACGAATGCCTTGTTCAGGCTTGAAGGTACCTTTGCTCGAAATTGCTGCCAAATGTCTAATGATCTGTGTTTCGATTTTATCATGTCAAAAACCTAAATTCACTGTTGCGGTATTTGCATAGGAACACATTATACATATTATGTCAAACATAACACGTCAGAAGTTGAAATGGAAGTACGTAATATAGGACCTGGATGCTTGATGTAACCCCAATAATCTTGCCTGGGTCATTTCAAAGGAACCCCTCCAGGGTGTCTTCCTTGTAATACAGGAAGTAAGGTATATCTGTGCACCCGGGCGTGGGAGCATTTTCACTTCAAAGAAACTGATCCTAATACACATCACCTCTAGCACAGGAAGTTGAGTATATCGTGATTAGCCACGGTGATATGCCCAACTTTCCCACGACATTTCAATGCCTAGGTTCTTCAAGATCTCCTTTATGGATAACGAGTACGAATTACCCGCCCTACGGGTGTATTCGTCCGTAAACGCGTCATGAAAATGGTGCCTTTCAAGCACAGCGGATAGTACGGTTTCGTTCGAATTCTAGAAGAAAGGCCTAAAATGAAACGCCAACCCCCTTAGGACACTCCACGGGTGCCGCTGAGGAGGATTGGGGAGTTTGACGTTGATTGCATGCGAACTGAAGGAAAAGTTCGCGAACAAACAAACAAACAAACAGAGACCTGTAAATTATAGTAAGATGGTCATGAGGGGTTCTCATCCATCATAATAATGGCAGTAATGGTTGGCCTTATCATGTCGTATGGCATAACCAATGTGCACATAGTACTTACGTACAAGAAATGTACACGCATCATAAGTTCTGTTTTCATCACTACACAGATGTCAATGAGTGCAACAATGAATCCTTGAATACTTGTGTGAGGGATTCCAGGTGTGAGGACACTCCCGGAGGCTTCACCTGCAAGTGCAAGAAGTTTGCGATGTGGGAGGACTGCACCGGGTGGTGTAGGTACAAGAGCCAGAACATTATCAACGGTGGCTCTTACACCACTGGAAATTGCAAGCGGTGTACATGTGTGGTGAGTGTGTGTGTGTGTGCGTGTGTGTGTGTGGTGAGTGTACTGTGTGTGCGTACATGTGCATGTGGTGTGTTGTGTGCCTGTGTGTGTGTGCGTGTGTGTGTGCGCGTGTGTGTGTGTGTGTGTGTGTGTGTGTGTGT
>OZ026551.1:5452373-5469873 GCA_964020155.1 Chondrilla cf. caribensis | reverse complement strand
TGTTCACAGGCTTGATTGTGTAACGCTCATCCAATATATATATAATATGTGTTCCTACTCATTACTGCTACAAGGAATTTATATTATAATTTATATTGTGCGAAAACAAGATGGCCGATTTCAAACGCCGACAATTAGAAATTGGGCTAGAATTTGTGCGCTGAAGCTCTGCCGAACATAATAACTTCAGCGAAGGTTCTTCTGAACCTAAAAAGACACCCAAATAATTCGAGTGCGGAGGCGGCAGCCCCATGAGTTTTGAACTCGAATTACTTGTTACAGAAAGTTGTACCAACTTTCAGCAGGACAAGTGGGAAATTGACAGATTAGTCAGACCCCTTGGGGGGGATTACTACATATGTATCCTGGCTGAAGGTAACATCAGAGTAACCAACCTATGTACATTTCCCATGTACTAGCTCAGAACAGGTCTAGTTGATGTACTTGTTGACAAAACCTGATTACTTTTGATACACTTCTTAGTTGCCAGGATGCATAATAGATAAATCCCTCCTCGGGTTGGTACATGGGAAATGTCCTCACTGCAAAAGACTGACTGCTGTGCCCTCGGTCAATTAGTCTTCTGCAGCGAGTACATTTTCCACGCACCAACCCGAGGAGGGATTTATCTACTACATGTAATCTGTCTTCCAAGGGTTCTGTCTAATCTGTCTTATTCCCATGTACGCTGCTGAAAGGTGGTACAGCTAGTACATACATACGTATGTACAATGCTAACACCATACCAGTACTGTACGTAGATAATACGTAGAACAAACGTACATACGTATGTAGTTCGTTGTTGTTGATGTTGGTGTTTAATTGTTCCATGTGTTGTATACTAGTGTAAGCGTAACAGTGTAACACAGTTGGTTTCATTGTTGATGTTTTCTTGTTGATGTTTGTTGTTGACAATTCGTTATTGATGATCTGATTTTACAGGCCAACGGGGAGCTATCTTGCACACGCAAATCTTGTCCTGACATTAGCTATTGTCCTCGGAACTTGACAATTCACCCTGGAGGAGCTTGTTGTCCTATGTGTAAAGGTGTGTGTGTGTGTGTGTGTGTGTGTGTGTACTCCCTCGACCTTAATGCGTGTCTTATGCAGTACCGAAGTGTGTAAAAGACAATACAGTGGAACACATTGACAATGGATGTACAAAGTGTCTATGCAAAGTAAGAGATTATCAGTGTCTGCGTGTGTGTGTGTGTGTGCATGTGTGTGCATGTGCACTAGTGTGTATGCGTGCATGTGTGTGTGTGTGTTTTGGGTGGGTGGGAGTGTTTGTGCAATTGTGAATGTTCTCTCTCCTACACTTTCTCAGGACAGCCAGTGGACTTGTGAATCACCTGTAAAGTGTCTGGAACTGGAATGTGCTGAGGAAGACACGGTCTACCAACCAGGACAGTGCTGTCCTTCTTGTCGAGTACTGCCCTCACCAGTGAGTGTGTGTGTATGCGTGTGTCTGTGTGTGTGTGTGTGTGTGTGTGTGTGTGTGTGTGTGTGTGTGTGTGTATGTGTGTGTGTGTGTGTGTGTCTGTGTGTGTGACTGCTTAGTATGTGTGTGTACATTCACAGATGACCATGTATCCTAGTGTTCTTTTGTGTGTGCATATCAATGTGTGCTCATTCATGCATGCCCGTGTGGTCATGGGGTGTCCAGCCTGGGGCAAACCTGTTGATGCAGCTCATGCCGCTATTGTGTGGTGTGTGTGTGTGTGTGTGTGAAGTGATGTAAACTTGCAGCTTTGTCACTAGACTTTGTCACTAGACTTATGCAACTGAATAGCAATGTTAGCAGTTCTCTCCAAATTGAAATCGTCTGAGAAACTCTGAGTGTTTGTGCTTTTTGTGTGGGTAATTTTTCACAGCAGGGGTAAGTGCATTCTGCGCCCTGTGTTTTTGCAGTTTTAGGCCCAGTGGGACCGTTTTGGGGGGAGGGGGGTCGACATTCACTTGCATGCACATGCATGTATCTGTCCGTGTAGATTTGAGTGTAGTACGTATGTCATTTGTAGTGGTTACATGTGGTATTCATACACATGTATGTACGTAAGATGCTTTCATGTTGAGAATAGTGTTGGTATGTGTGTATGTACTAAGTGTACCAAAGACCAGACATTCTTTCATGTGAGTGGATTCCTTGTTTTCCCTCCAGTCGGCAGCAGAGTGTAAGTAGGATTGGTCTTGATGGAGTGACTTCACCAATTGCAGGAATAGTGTGTGTGTGTGTGTGTGTGTGTGTGTGTGTGTGTGTGGATGGACGTGCACATACTTTTTGTACACTAACATATTTAGGAACTTGCATTTTTTCCCTTTTCGACTTTCAAACACTTCGTACTAATGTGTGTATTCAGTGCTATATTGCATGTAATTATCACTTTGTATGTGTCGTATACTAATTATTAAACTGCAGTTGCTGTAATACGCTAACATTTACAGTAATGAATCACTGACACGTGTATGTACCGTATTGTACGTACGAATGTGTACCGTGTCTCTGGAATTTAGTGTGGTGATGCGATTGTATGCATAGCTGCAGATCACAAATGTGCATGATGCTTTTAGGAATGTCATCATACATGTAATATCATGGTATTACGTCTACATAGCTGTAGGCCAGACATCCAGTTGGCTCCACTGTTCTCCACTCAACTCCACACGGTCACCACACCATGAAGAGCTACCTAGAATGGCTGGCTGCACTATATTATGGTGGAATACTGCTACGTGAATAATTAATAGCATATTATTACAGTATAACTTGTTTAGTGAGTACCTTGAAGGGCACACCAAATCTGTACTTCATAATATATCGGGGGCTGGGGGCTTACTATCAGTGCTGGTTGACATAGTGTACATGAGTTATAATATAGGACTAAGTGAAACACATACATTAACAGAGGTACGTATGTACTAACCTGGGTACTTATTAATATGCAATAGGTCCCACGTGTTGGATAGAGGTTATGATTATAGGGGTTAAACCCAGCTATGTTATTAAAATAGAGTTGTTCAAGTTGGTACAGTGGAACCTCTATTAAAGGACTCTCCTGATAAAGAACACCATATAGAAAATGCCTCCCTACAAAGGACACTTTCTTAGACCCCAAAAATGAACTTTCCTAGGTGCATTTTCACCTCTGAAGAGTGGACAACCTCTCTACAGTGGATAAATTAGCTGGTCCTAATGTGTCCTTTATAAAGAGGTTCCACTGTAGGTGGAAGGGCGGATAATCACAGATAAACGGCTTGGGGATGTGAGGTCCTTTGTTGAATGTGGATCTACTTCATCTCAACCTACCTCGGCAGGCATAGCTCCAGTGATTTTGCACAATATCACTTATATCAAACACAACAATATACTTTTTTATTATTGAAAATTTCATAATCAAGTTATGTTTGAATACATTATGGGTTTACTGTTATCCTTATGCATAAAATAGAATAAAATAAAAATGGAGTTATTGAAATTTAAAACACATAATGTTGTCTCGAGCCTGAATTACCCCTGGGTAGCCAGGGTGATGTCAGTGAGGATCATAATGTTCCTTTTGGCACTACGAGTGCCTCTCATTGCTGTAGTGCTCTGGCGACAACATACTTTCCATACAAATGCACGTATTTGCTTCAACCTACAGTCCATAACTGAATCAAGTACCAGTGGTGCATGGGCACGTAAGATACCACACGCATAGGAGGTTTATGAAGGGTTATGAAGGGTTAACCCTTTCACAGAAACCACGAGTTAATTATAAATTGACTTTGCTTGTCTGTCACCCAATCAACTACATAATATCGACGCATTATAAAGTTTCATGTGATATGATTAAAGTTTCAACAATTGATCGAATTATGGATGTTGTTAAGGTCTACAAAGAGGAAATCAAGCTCAACATGTGGGTAGATTGCAGAGGTCCACTCGGTACAGTCTACAATGATGGGGAGATCTCAACATGTGAGTAGATTATAGAGGTTCACTCAGTACAGTCTACAATGATGGGGAGATCTCAACATGTGGGTAGATTATAGAGGTCCACTCAGTACAGTCTACAATGATGGGGAGATCTCAACATGTGGGCAGATTATAGAGGTCCACTCAGTACAGTCTACAATGATGGGGAGATCTCAACATGTGGGTAGATTATAGAGGTCCACTCAGTACAGTCTACAATGATGGGGAGATCTCAACATGTGGGTAGACTATAGAGGTTCACTCAGTACAGTCTACAATGATGGGGAGATCTCAACATGTGGGTAGATTATAGAGGTTCACTCCGTACAATCTACAATGATGGGGAAATCTCAACATGTGGGTAGATTATAGAGGTTCACTCAGTACAGTCTACAATGATGGTGCTATATGGAGTATACCAATATGGATTTCCACAAGACAATAATTCACATGCAATTTTACCGACTCCAAATTTTCAAATGTCACATACGTACGTACACGCGACATAATCCACACAGTACACACACATGAATGGAGCATTGCATTTCTACCCCTTGACGTAATAGTCATGAAAGCCGAGTGACCCCTTTCCACTCTTTGGCAATATTGACATGGTACATATAAGTGAGTTACGTCATTTCTACTGCTTGAAGTAATAGGCATAAAGAGCAAGCAGCCTTTACCACTCTATGATGAACTAACACTATGTTCGTGGTAGAAACACTTATTCTATTCTTTGACAATGCTGATGTGGTGAGAGTGTCCATTACTACTCTGTGATGCACATACTGATGAATATAGGGCAGTTTGTTTCAAGTTGGCATGCTGTACATAAGATATATAACGGGATTTTCGTACCAGAGCGACCCCAGGGATGAAACACCTGGAGAGAAAGATGAGAAGAATTACATTTCAAAAGCTCTCAACGACTGTAAGGTTATACCAGGATCAAAAGGTGTGTGAGTTATGGAGTATTTTGTGTACATGTACAGCATGTGGTTTTGTGGTGTGTGTGTGTGTGTGTGTATGTGTATGTGTGTGTTGCTGTGTGTGTGTGTGTTGCTGTGTGTGTTGTGTGTGTGTGTGTGTGTGTGTGTGTGTTGCTGTGTGTGTGTGTTGTGTTGTGTGTGTGTGTGTGTGTGTGTATGTGTGTGTGTGTGTGTGTGTTGCTGTGTGTGTGTGTGTGTGTGTGTGTGTGTGTGTGTGTGTGTGTGTGTGTTGCTGTGTGTGTTGTGTGTGTGTGTGTGTGTTGCTGTGTGTGTGTGTTGTGTGTGTGTGTGTGTGTGTGTGTGTGTGTATGTGTGTGTGTGTGTGTGTTGCTGTGTGTGTGTGTGTGTGTGTGTGTGTGTGTGTGTGTGTGTGTGTGTTGCTGTGTGTGTGTGTGTTTTGTGTGTGTGTGTGTGTGTGTGTGTGTGTGTTGCTGTGTGTGTGTGTTGTGTGTGTGTGTGTGTGTGTTGCTGTGTGTGTGTGTGTGTGTGTGTGTGTGTGTGTGTGTGTGTGTGTGTGTGTGTGTGTGTGTGTGTGTACACTGGTGTGTGTGTGGTATGTACATACATAGGTATTCCTGTAACCTAAGCATGACACCACATGAATGATTGCACTAGCTTACAATGCCATATGATACCGCCACTGAGCTGAGTACCAGTTTGACGGTGAAGAGAAAATGTTTGCCAAAACTGAAGGAACTGTAATTCAGTGAATCCTCGTTAATCCACCACCGCTTCATCCACCACAATCTCCCATTTCCAATATATAGTTAAACCCCTCTAATCTGACACTCAATGGGACCTGAGATTAATGTTGGATTAGGAGGTTGTTGGATTATGGAGTGCCTCTTACCATATGTATGGTGACTGTACCTCATATAATGGTCGGATTAGAGAGAAAGTCGGATTATAGAGGTGTCGGATTAGCAAAGTTTCACTGTACATAATCTTCGATCAATCAGTAATGCATATCCAGTTAATCTGTCAAACTCACTAATCCACCAGTTCTTTCAAACAGCCCAAGGGTTTTTACATGTAAAATTGCTGCATAGTGTTGCTGTTTCTATGAGAACAGATGCTATATACACAAACAAATCTGGAGGATGTACTCGAATTTCATGCAAACAACAATGACCACAAAATAAACCCACCCACTCCTCTTGAGTGTGTGTGTGTGTGTGTGTGTTTATACAGATAAACTATGGGATGGGATACACATGTTGACCCAGAGGACATGTTTATACAAGATAACACACCCTGTAATCTACATACTGGTACATAATGGTACCAATTGAGTGTGTCTTCACAAACTTCTGTCTTATTGTTGCCATATGCGAGTAAACAGCCAATCTTCACGGGCGGTTTAACCACCAGGAACAAGAATTCAATTCAAATTACCCCTTGTTAAGGATATACAGGATGTGGGCCAACCAAGTGTTAGCAATTTAGAAGTTTACACAGTGTAAATTGGACACACCTTATAACTTCACCCAGATAGACATTGATGGTTTAATGAGACAACAGCTGTCAACACTTGTAGTGATGCCAGGAAATTAATGATGACAACATGATGCCACCATAGACCCTTAATACCACATCCTTGAAGTAACCCAGTGGTTGGGATGATGAGGGACTGGGGGAGATTTGTTGTTATGAGATGTCCACAGCTGTGGTTATGCTGGGAGGGGAGAGTGGGTTGGAAGGGAGTGTGGCTTCATGTTTTTGTGATAATGTCAAAGTGGCAGCACACATAGAAGGCTTTCAACCTGAGTAACATGATGCAGGACTTTCTGGCGGCGGCCGGCTTTGATGGCCTTCGGGGAGAGAACAGAACTGAGCTTATGAGTGGGTGGATACAAAGGTATCATCAGAGAAAAGTGAAAGTTCATTGCATCTTGTGCATGTTGTTTGTGATGGTACGATTCACGTAGAAGTTGAGCATGAAAATAAGGTCCACACACAAATATGTAGCAGAAGTAAGAACTCTTCCTAGTTAATGAGAGCATTGAAGCCTTTAGACAGACATAACACTAATACAAAACTCCATCACACACATACATATGTATTTGCAATTGCACACATGCGTGCACACACACACACACATGCACACACGCACACATGCACACACACACACATGCACACACGCACACATGCACACACACACACACACACACACACACACACACACACACACACACACACACACACACACACACACACACACACACACACACACACTTGTACACACAGCATATACATGTTTGGATTATCACGCACACAGGCTTGTACACAACATAAACATGTGTGCCTGATCACACACATGCACACAACACCAGTTTTCAGTACATAGACATGAGGGTGAAACTGGTGTAACCTGGAATTGATAATAGTCTAAAATACGTAGAGTCTTCAGCCAAACTGAGATACAGTATTATTATTGCTAGTTAATGTCAATGGTCCATCAGATAGGCGATTCAATATCACGACACGCTAGTCAGTAGTCCAATACCAACCACAGTACCTAGTGGAACCTCCATGGTCTGACATTCGTGAAATACGATCACACCCCAAGACATGGTATACATCACATTGCAGACTATGCATACATGGTACATTTCTATAATCCGACACGCAATTGCTGCCTCAAAGATAGTCGGATTATTGAGGTTCCACTGCATTACGTCTAAGGACGCCCATCGTCCATATACCCCACTGGTAACCCAACCCAGACCTAGAAGGGCTTCGTATGCATGGAGTAACCTAGTACACCGAACATGCTATGCCCTCTTAGGGCAGGCATGACTAGTTCGTTATGACACGTCTCGGATTAGTCTACGAGCAGACAAGCCACAAAAGGTACGAAAGGCCAGTGTCTTTATTCTTCTTTCATTCGGTTCGCAATTATCGGCAGCCATATTGTTCGCGCATCAAGGTAACAGTTAATTGATTCCTTTGATGTGAAGCTGCTCGCGGAGTGTCCCTCTTATATAAGAATGCAGCCAAATCATCTTTATCACGAAAATTATTATCTGGAGTCCGAATTGGAGGAGGAGGGACTGTCTTTGTCATATCGAACCATTTCCGACCGTGTTCGCCAAAAATGGAGTTTCTGTTCATTGGCGCGCTTTTTACCTTACTCCTTTCAACTCGAGGTCAACCAACTGGAGGTACGTGAACCGCTCTGTTGGTGTCTTTGTGTTTGCTGCTGGTTCTACCAGCTCCACTCCAAGTTCTGTGTAACTTGCCTTATTGTCACCGCAATGATAATACTGATTCGCAATACTCTCCGCCATTGCGTTGAAATGGGTCGCACGGTGCGGGCGGCTTTGCGATGCATTGGACGAGGACCTGGTGAGCCAGTTCGCGTCTAATTTGAGACCTTTTCCCGCCACCGTCGATACGACCATAGATAACACGAGTGCATATTAGGCGCGAAAGTATGCTCCGAGCGTTCTTTCCTAGAAGACGTTCAAAAGTGGAGGGCTCTTTGTAATTGTCTCTGTTCACGAGGTGGGTGTTCGGCCGTGAAGGCTCGGCTAGCTGTGTGGGTTTGCGAGCGCTAAATTAGCGGAACGAGTTGATTCTTGTGCATTGAGATAAGGGCAAAACGAATTAACAAGGTTGTTCATCCGAATTGAGAGCACGTATGTTTGCCTAGGTGCTAATGCAGTTTGATACGTGATCACATGAGATTGCAGCAGTTTCGGATATTGCATCTGTAGATATGCAGTGTGGATTTGGGACCGAGCGCGCTGCGAGAGTGTCGTGGATGGGACAGCGATTTCTGTTAATCCACTGCCACTTCATCAACCATTATTTGCAAACACACATGATGGGGATTTGGATAATCTGCTGAACGTACCTACATGCATGGGTCTGATCTAAGCAAGCAAGGGGATGGTTGTTGAAGAGGTCCGTGTACTGGGTATTGCTGAAATGAGGGATGACTGTTCTGTGTGTGTGTGTGTGTGTGTGTGTGTGTGTGTGTGTGTGTGTGTGTGTGTGTGTGTGTGCGTTTGTGTGTGGGTGTGCATATGTGTATGTGTTTGTGTGTGTGTGTGTGTGTGTGTGTGTATGTGTATGTGTGTGTGTGTGTGTGTGTGTGTGTGTGTGAGATAATAGTGTGCATCACATCAAATGATGTGACATAATGCTGTAGAGGATCACTTATCATGGTTACTGCCCACTCAGTTTCCTTTGGAAAAAAACATATTCAATCGAGTCAGGAATTGAAATGTGTAACTGAAGACTTACTGCTTGCTAGACTCATCCCCATGGTAGAAACATAATGAAGTCTGCATTCATTTGGACCCCCCAAAGAGCACAAGGCTTCGCTTAATCCAACAATGTGCACTCTCTTGGTAGGGCCTACCTGACCACCTGCAGAAGCCCTACTGGTCTTGCAGGCTACCACCAAGTGATTCACATTTACGTTGGTGGAATGCTGCATTTGGTGGTCTTAGTTGTCATTTGATTAATTCCCCCTCTTTGATGCAACTTGCTTAGTAAGTACTTGGGTACCCCACCCAGCACATTGTCCTGGTGAGTACATACTTGTGTATGTATGTACACCTCACTCCGTCCTAGCTCATATGTATTATCTGTGTTATCCAGTACTGATAGTAAGTACAATGCAATGTGTACAGTACATATGTAACCTGGTAAGTACATGTGTACATGAACTCCTGGTTTGTATGTACATGCACGTACTCCTGGTTGGTACATATGTACGTGAACTCCTGGTTTGTACGTACATGCACGTACTTCTGGTTAGTACATACACTTGACTTGGTCCCTAGCTCATGTACACAATGTCAGCCAGTACTGATAGAAGTATCTCCGATGAAAAGTACAGATTCAATGTGTCCTTCAAGGTACTTGTGTTCTGAGCAGGTTTGAGCTACGTACGTACGTAATGAACTATTGGATCACAAACACAAATACCCCTGAGATAACATACGTAGTAGAGTGTAGTACAAATCAGTATACAAGCACCAAGGGTGGTGTTGTGAAGAGGTCTGACTGTATACTAGTGTATGGGAGCACTACTAAGGGCGATGTTGTGGAGAGGTCTGACTGTATACTAGTGTATGGGAGCACTACTAAGGGCGATGTTGTGGAGAGGTCTGACTGTATACTAGTGTATGGGAGCACTACCAAGGGTGATGTTGTGGAGAGGTCTGACTGTATACTAGTGTATACCATACAGCATAGTATGATAGGTATAGGTAAAGCAGAATAAAGTAATAGGTGGTGATGTGTATGTTATTGGTAAATAGACACCATTGCCAGCATTTGCAATATCCTCTCACAATCTTGGCACATTCTCCTCCCTGGACACCAGGAGGATGTCTGCTGGTGGAATGTTGACCTAGTGTTGTTGGGCCCTGCAAAGTAGAACGCGGTGACAGCGGGTCTGCTGTGGACATACCACAGGGAGTGTAGGGTGTAAGCAAGGTGGCTTCCTCTGTTTAATCTGTGCTATGTGTGCCCTGTGTGCGGTGTGACTGTTGAGATGGGTCAGATAAGCTGGACTTTCATCACCTGCCACTATTGAGAGCTCTCCATCAGTGTAGACACTGTATTGAAGGAACTTCTATATGATCTGACCACACCTTATCATTGTTGACTGTACTGAGTGAACCTCTATAATCTACCCACATGTTGAGATCTCCCCATCATTGTAGACTGTACTGAGTGGACCTCTATAATCTACCCACATGTTGAGATCTCCCCATCATTGTAGACTGTACTGAGTGAACCTCTGTAACCCACCCACATTTTGACAACCTCCATAGTCTCAGCATGAATGGAGACCACACAATGATCATAGGATACACTATATGTTTGCATCACTTGAGAGCATTATCACTCACTGATCCCAGCCAAGCTCAGATGTCCCTTCACAATGCACACACTATCCATACACCATACGTGGCAGCCAAGCAGCCTAGTGGTAGGAGGTAGGTGAAATCTGATGAATGTGATAACGTATGTAAGGACCATCTATGTATGTACGTACATACGTTTGTATGTGTGTGTGTAAGTGTGAGAAAATGTGTATTTGTCCTTATTTCTATAGCACGCTGTGATACATAGTGTATGCAGATCTGGTGTGTGTGTGTGTGTGTGTGTGTAATGCTCAACAGTACACATACCACTCATGCCCACCATCTTCCATGACTTCCTATGTGAGCTCACTCCACACTATTCCCCTATCTTCTCAAAGCAGACTTTTTGCAGTTTCCTGGTGTGTGAAAGCATCAATGGTATGTACTTACCTATATCCCCTTAGTTAAAAATTGTTGGATAATGGATATCATATGATTTATAGCATGAAAATTTGAAACTCAGGAAACTGAGAGATATTTTGACCACTTATGTGCGTATGTACATACGTAGGTCTTCTGTTGTCTCGTGCAGTAGCTATAGAGGGGATTCTCTACAATATTATGACGTAACATTTGAAGTGATGCACACCATCTCTTTCTGTCACATAGAAATTTGAAACTCTGGTTCCATTCTGAACATTGATATCTGGTTCCATTCTGAATATTGATATCTGGTTCCATTCTGAACATTGATATCTGGTTCCATTTAGAATATTGATATCTGGTTCCATTCTGGACATTGATATCTGGTTCCATTCTGAACATTGATATCTGGTTCCATTCTGAACATTGATATCTGGTTCCATTCTGGACATTGATATCTGGTTCCATTCTGAACATTGATATCTGGTTCCATTCTGAACATTGATATCTGGTTCCATTCTGGACATTGATATCTGGTTCCATTCTGAACATTGATATCTGGTTCCATTCTGGACATTGATATCTGGTTCCATTCTGAACATTGATACCTGTTTCCATTCTGAACATTGATATCTGGTTCCATTCTGAACATTGATATCTGGTTCCATTCTGAACATTGATACCTGTTTCCATTTTGAACATTGATATTTGGTGCCATTCTGATTCTATTCACACACACACACACACACACACACACACACACACACACACACACACACACACACACACACACACACACACACACACACACGTATTGATATCCGGTATTACACAATGATTTCTACCTTTTGCAGTTGTTGATGAACCATGTACTGTACATCCGGACATCTTAGCTCAGAATGTTGACCTCCTGACACCGGAGCCGAGAAAAGTGTTTCCTCAGAGTCCGGACGGCATTCTTGAAGACTCTTCTCATGAAATTACAGAAGAAGTTGGCGGCTATGTCCTCACCAACTCATCACAATCGGAACTACTGAACAAACTATCTTGTAGCACAAAGGAAATGGCCTTTCGTATCTCCATCGCCTTGCTGGTGGGCGGAGTACACCCCATTCTTCAGATTGCCGACACCAAGCAAGGAATTCTGGGTGAAGGGCTCACCATCGTCATAGATACCGTAGCTGGTGTTACCCGGGTAACATATCAGCACAAAGGGGCCCCCCACATCGAAGTCCTCCCCTTGAAGCTACCCACTGAAAAATGGCGGGAGCTGATGTTTGTGTTTAGCGGGAATCAGTTGCAATTCATGGTTGACTGTGTGGTGGAGTTAGCGAGGACTATACCCAGCCCCGACCTGTGCTTTTCTCGCTCTTCGACCATCTCAATCGGACAAGTGATGACAACAGAGGAACTCCTCACCTTCAGGGTTAGTACGAAGTACAACGCACTGTGTGTGGTTGACGGTGGCAGTACACACAGTACATACAGTACATACAGTACACACAGTACATACAGTACATACAGTACACACAGTACATACAGTACATACAGTACATACAGTACACACAGTACACACAGTACATACAGTACATACAGTACACAGTAAATACAGTATATACAGTACATACAGTACACACAGTACAATCAGTACATACAGTACAATTATTGTTTACTCAAAGCCAGCCAATGTATTGAAATTGTGTCTCTTGGGAAGAATGTCATCACTGCACACTGTGTTGGGTTCTCATCAGGCAATTTCTCCAGTGTGCATTCTTCGTGATACTATCTACCTCCAGTTGTGGGTGTACGTGGGTGTGTTGTGTGCACAAGTTCTCACCCAAGGTGTGCATTGTGCAATGTCTGTGCAATATTATGCAATAACCTCTACAAATTATTCACTGAATATGTGCATTGCACAATCGCCATACAATATTGCATAATGGACTCTGTACAGATTACCCACTGAAAGTGTGCATTGCACAATCGCTATACAATATTGCATAATAGCCTCTGTACTGATTACCCACTGAAAGTGTGCATTGCACAATCGCTATACAATATTGCATAATAGCCTCTGTACAGATTACCCACTGAAAGTGTGCATTGCACAATCGCTATACAATATTGCATAATAGCATCTGTACAGAATGTGTGCATCACACAACCAACCACAATCGTGTAAATTGGAAAGACCTCACTGGCAACAAATTCTAACCAAACGAGAGCTTCTTGAAGTTCCATTATAGAACACTCCCACTTTAAGTGGTCCGTGTGTGTGTGTGTGTGTGTGTGTGTGTGTGTGTGTGTGTGTGTGTGTGTGTGTGTGTGCATGTGTGTGTGTTGGAGTGTGTGTGTACACATACGTACATGTGTATTTGTGAGGGTGTATGTACATAACTATACGCTGCATGTGTGTATCTTGTCACTTACTTCTCGTAGTAGTAGCCAAAGATATTTTATATGATGAAAACTACTAAATGGAAAACTCTCACTGGCAACAAATTCTAACCAACTGGGAGCTTCTTGAAGTTCCATTACAGAACACTCCCACTTTAAGTGGTACAATTACTCTCCATTTCACTGAAGGGCTCCTCCCTGGCGCTCATTGTGTACCGTGCATATGGTCAGTGGCTCCAGGCCTTTGTGCTGGACCCCACAACAGATGTGCTCTAACAAGATAATCCCACAGAGTCTGTTGTTGAAGAACAGCAGCTCTCCTGAACGAAGATTTCTTATAATTGCTTAGTTTTGCTAAAAGACCTGTTCATTGACAGAGGTACTCTAACATGATCCACCAGAGTCTGTTGTTGAAGAACAGCAGCTCTCCTGAAAGGGTATTTCTAATAATTGCTTAGATTGCTAAGAGACCTGTTCATTGACAGAGGTACCCAAACAACATGATCCCCCAGAGTCTGTTGTTGAAGAACAGCAACTCTCCTGAACGAAGATTTCTTATAATTGCTTAGTTTTGCTAAAAGACTTGTTCATTGACAGAGGTACTCTAACAAGGTAATCAATCCAGAGTCTGTTGTTGAAGAATAGCAACTCTCCCAGATGGGGATTTCTAATAATTGCTTAGTTTTGCTAAAAGACTTGTTCATTGACAGAGGTACCCAAACAACATGATCCCCCAGAGTCTGTTGTTGAAGAACAGCAACTCTCCCAGATGGGGATTTCTAATAATTGCTTAGTTTTGCTAATAGACCTGTTCATTGACAGAGGTACCCAAACAGCATGATCCCCCAGAGTCTGTTGTTGAAGAACAGCAACTCTCCCAGATGGGGATTTCTAATAATTGCTTAGTTTTGCTAATAGACCTGTTCATTGACAGAGGTACCCAAACAACATGATCCCCCAGAGTCTGTTGTTGAAGAATAGCACTTGTCTGGTATCATCCTCACCGCTGAATTTCAAACAACCACCTTGATTGCTGAGAAGGGGGGGGGCTCATTGAGACAAATGGACCCTAACAAGACTTGTAGGAACAGCAACTGTGCAATCTTATGCCCACTGCTGGAGTTCAAAGTTGCAATTTGTTACTGATAGTGATGTTTTGTATGTGCCAACCCGACAGGTCTACGAAGGCACAATGCATGAAATTAGAATTTTAAAGGGAAAAAGGATAGTCTTAAAAAATATCACGAAATTCCACTCTCCTGCCATTCCAACAGTCAGAAATGTTGATCAAATGACAACCTTAACCCACCAGCAGAGGGACATAGTGGTCTATATGGAGTGTTTCTCCGCGTTAGAACACCTCACGCATATGGTGTTTACCGACAGATGGACCCTAATAACTTGATGGAACTACGTACATAGCAACTGTCCAGTACCATTTCTATGTACGTATGTACGTATGTATGATTTTGAATTTCAAATTGTTCTTGTTGCTAAGAGAGTTGTTTATTCCTACCACGTTTATTACATTAAAATCCATTTTCAGCACAATACACAAGCTTCACTATGACACTGGCATTGTCTGTGCAGTAAGTGGTCTAGACTGTAGTCTTTGTCTGGCTATTACTGAGGCCTTGTTTTGGAATGTATGTATGCACCTCTGTAGGAAGGGGATGTGTGTGTGTGTGTGTGTGTGTGTGTGTGTGTGTGTGTGTGTGTGTGTGTGTGTTTGTGTGTGTGTGTGTGTTTGTGTGTGTGTGTGTGTGTGTGTGTTTGCGTGTACGTGTGTGTTTGCGTGTGCGTGTGCGTGTGTGTGTGTGTGTGTGTGTGTGTGAGTGCATGTGCGTGTGTGTGAGTGCGTGTGCGTGTGTGCGCGCGCACGTGTGTGCATGTGTGTGGGTGGGTGTGATGAACATACATACGTACATTGTGTTCAACATGTGTTTGTGTATGTGATTAATGTTCGGTATGCGATGAACGTGTTGTTTGTGATTGAGTGTGGATATTTCCCATATTTGTTGCCTGAAATTGTAGGCACTATTATAGGAGTCTGAAATAGTGCTTAACAAGTCCGTGTGTGTGTGTGTGTGTGTGTGTGTGTGTGTGTGTGTGTGTGTTGGAGTGTGTATGCATGCATGCGTGCATGTGCATGTGTGTGTGTGTGTGTGTGTGTTGGAGTGTGTATGCATGCATGCGTGCATGTGCATGTGTGTGTGTGTGTGTGTGTGTGTGTGTGTGTGTGTGTTTGTGTGTGTGTGTGTTGGAGTGTGTATGCATGCATGCGTGCATGTGCATGTGTGTGTGTGTGTGTGTTTGTGTGTGTGTGTGTTGGAGTGTGTGTGTACGCATACATGTGCATTTGTGAGAGTGTACGTACATAACTACACACTACATGTGTGTATCTTGTCACTTACTTCTCACAGTAGTAGCCAAATATATTTTATATGATGAGAACTACTTTACCTGTGTGCATACATACGTACGTATGCCAATGTTTAGCATAGAATATGTGACCACGAATGTGTACAAATGTATGCAAATGTACACACATGTACGTACGTATGTTTACTCATGTACACATGTACGCATATGCACATACGCATACCCCGAATTGTTATCATGTGGGTGTTCCCAATCATAGCACTTATCCAAATGTAATATTATACGCCTACACGTGTATGCACAAAGTGTGTCACGTTCAGTCTCCTAGCAACCATTTCCACCTCTCCACCTCAATTCTCCCAGTGTGCATATCCCTCCAGTAAATGCCGAAGAATTTCGATCTTGTTCCGTCTGTTTATCTGTTTGCATAGCTATCTAATGGCATGGGTCGGACACAATGGTTTGAAGTGTTGTATGTTGTTTTTTCTACAAACATATGCATTTGCCACTTGTTTCTATACCAATGTGCATTGACCCGTTGAAGTATTGTTTTTGTAGAGTGTATCTCCCATGGCATCCCACACATCTGTGGTATTAACATGCTCTGTGGAATTTGAAGTGCTTACATTGTGAGAGCAAGTGAGAGACCATCAATTGGATTGTCTCTCTCTCTGTGTGTATTTGTGGTATGTGTGCATGTGAGATTAATTGTCCACTGTAGAGAGGTTATCCACTGTAGAGAGGTTGTCCACTGCAGAGAGGTTGTCCACTGTAGGGAGGTTGTCCACTGTAGAGAGGTTGTCCACTGTAAAGAGGTTGTCCAATGTAGAGAGGTGGTCCACTGTAGAGAGATTGTCCAATGTAGAGAGGTTGTCCACTTTTCTGAAATAAAATGCATTGGAGCTGTGAGATACTCAATAGGTAGTGCTCCAGTAGAGTCCTTGTAGAGATGATATCTGCTCCAGTAGAGTCCTTGTAGAGATGATATCTGCTCCAGTAGAGTCCTTGTAGAGACAATATCTGCTCCAGTAGAGTCCTTGTAGAGATGATATCTGCTCCAGTAGAGTCCTTGTAGAGATGATATCTGCTCCAGTAGAGTCCTTGTAGAGACAATATCTGCTCCAGTAGAGTCCTTGTAGATGATATTTGCTCCAGTAGAGTCCTTGTAGAGACAATATCTGCTCCAGTAGAGTCCTTGTAGAGACAATATCTGCTCCAGTAGAGTCCTTGTAGAGATGATACCTGCTCCAGTAGAGTCCTTGTAGAGATGATATCTGCTAGTAGAGTCCTTGTAGAGATGATATCTGCTCCAGTAGAGTCCTTGTAGAGATGATACCTGCTCCAGTAGAGTCCTTGTAGAGATGATATCTGCTAGTAGAGTCCTTGTAGAGATGATATCTGCTCCAGTAGAGTCCTTGTAGAGATGATACCTGCTCCAGTAGTGTCCTTGTAGAGACAATATCTGCTGTGTCCTTCATTCAGCGTGCCCTTTCATCAAGGGTCCACTGTGCCCCATTCCTTCA
>OZ026551.1:5437373-5447373 GCA_964020155.1 Chondrilla cf. caribensis | reverse complement strand
TATACGTACATAGCACGTAGAACACACTTTTTACACTACATACACATGTAGTGTAATACATATGTACGTATGTACACTTATATACAGATGTGGATGAATGTAGTGAAGGCAGTGCGAAGTGTCCTCTACTCAGTAAATGTGTGAATCAACAAGGTAGTTACCGCTGTGTGTGTCAGGATGGCTACAAGAAGAATGAACTGACAGGAAAATGTGAAGGTGAGTACTGTGTGTGTGTGTGTGTGTGTGTGTGTGTGTGTGTGTGTGTGTGTGTGAGAGAGAGAGAGAGTGAGTACTGTGTGTGTGTGTGTGTGTGTGTGAGAGTGAGTACTGTGTGTGTGTGTGTGTGTGTGTAGTGTGTGTGTGTGTGTGTGTGTGTGTGTGTGTGTGTGTGTGTGTGTGTGTGTGTGTGTGTAGTGTGTGTAGTGTGTGTTGTGTTCCAACTTCTGCTATCTTCTTCATCTCCTCTTCATAGTCCACTGTGATCCAGAGTGTAAGAATGGTGGAGTTTGTCTGCCTGGGAATGTATGCGTGTGTCCCTCTGGATTTACCGGACTACAATGTGAACGAGGTGAATCCTATACACGTGCAAGTGCATATACTGTACTTTTTTCATTCTGTATACTATACCTCATTTTTGTATACTGTACCCCATTCTTGTATACTGTACTTTTTTCATTCTGTACACTATACCCCGTTTTTGTATACTGTACCCCATTCTTGTATACTATACCTCAGTCTTACGTATATACTGTACATCATTCTTGTATATTGTAACCCATTCTTGTATACTATACCTCTTTCTTGTATACTGTACCCATTCTTGTATACTGCATCCCATTCTTGTATACTATACCTCATTCTTGTATACTATACATCATTCTTGTATACTATACCTCATTCTTGTATACTGCACGTTCTCCTGTACTGCAGATATTGATGAGTGCTCCATATCCCGTCCTTGTGGCCCCAACCAGAACTGTATCAATACGGTGGGGAGCTACTACTGTACCTGCCGACATGGATATGTCAAAAATGGGAGTGGCTGTGAAAGTGAGTACACAGTACACAGTACACCTTCATTAGCACTACATACGTATTTATGTAATGCACATATGTGTATACTTACGCATGCACACACTCACGCACACACACACACACACACACACACACACACACACACACACACACACACACACACACACACACACAACACATCCGATACACCTACTCAACCTCACCTTTCATTCTCTCAATTTCAAGATGTCAATGAGTGTGACCAGGGCCTGGATACTTGCCCCAAGGGGTCCTCCTGTGTGGACACAGATGGGTCGTACCGATGTTTGTGCTCCTACAGAAATAGGATGTTTAACTGTACTGGTTACTGTAAATTTGACAAAATGTTCCTGAGAGAAGGAACTGTGTTTGTGAACAAGAAGTGCAAGGAATGTCTATGTAAGGTACTGTAGTGTGTGTGTGTGTGTGTGTGTGTGTGTGTGTGTGTGTGTGTGTGTGTGTGTGTGTGTGTGTGCGTGTGTGTGTGTGTGCGTGTGTGTGTGTGTGTGTGTGTTGTGTGTGTGTGTACGTGTGTGTGTGTGTGTGTGTGCGTGTGTGCGTGCGTGTGTGTGTGTGTGTGTGTGTGTGTGTGTGTGTGTGTGTGTGTGTGTGTGTGTGTGAGCATGAGTGTGTGTACATACTGTACGTGTACAAGAGTACATACCCATGAGTGTTCCAACATATACATACATATGTGACTGTATACGTATGTAGGTATGTATAGTGTGTAGTGGCTCTAAACGTTGCTGTGCTCCCCACACTAGAACGGAGTGACTGTCTGCTCTCAGCTAATCTGCAATTGCAGCAACTTGAACTCGCCCTACGCGGACAAGTGCTGTAGGGATGAATGCTGGAAGGAGCGGAGTTGTGATCTACCCGATGGGGGGAAGCTGGGGAGAGGCGAGTCCACAGCTACCAAAGATGGATGTCAACAATGTTCTTGCAATGTAAGTTGTTGTTGACAATTGTAGGTGTTTGTTGATGTTGACAGTTTTATTGTTGTTGTTGTTGACAATTGTTAGTGTTTGTTGTTGTTATTGATAGTTGTTGTTTTTTGTTGTTGTTGAGGTGTATATACATACATATGTGCATATGTATGTACAGTATATGTACAGTGTGTACTTCACTTCCGATTCTATAGAGAACTGGCGGACTGTCTTGCATAAAGAGACCTTGTCCTGACATTAGTTATTGTCCAGAGAATCTAGTACTTCAGCCTAAAGGGGCGTGTTGTCCTGTGTGCAAAGGTGTGTGTGTGTGTGTGTGTGTGTGTGTGTGTGTGTGTGTGTGTGTGTGTGTGTGTGTGTGTGTGTGTGTGTGTGTGTGTGTGTGTGTGTGTGTGTTTGTCTGTGTGTGTGTGTGTGTGTGTGTGTGTGTGTGTGTGTGTGTGTGTGTGTGTGTGTGTTTGTCTGTGTGTGTGTGTGTGTGTGTGTGTGTGTGTGTGTGTGTGTGTGTGTGTGTGTGTGTTTGTCTGTGTGTGTGTGTGTGTGTGTGTGTGTGTGTGTGTGTGTGTGTGTGTGTGTGTGTGTACATGTATGTACGTATGCTCCCTTGACCTTAATGTGTATCTTATGCAGTACCAAAGTGTATAATAGACAATACAGTGGAACACATTGACAATGGATGTACAGAGTGTCTATGCAAAGTAAGAGATTATCAGTGTGTGTGTTTGTGTGTGTGTGCGTGTGTACGTGTGCACGTGTGTGTGTGTGCGTGTGTGCATGTGTGTGCGTGTGTGCATGTGTGTGTGTGTGTGTGTGTGTGTGTGTCTTTTGGGTGGGTGGGAGTGTTTGTGCATTGGTGAATGTTCTCTCTCCTACTCTTCCTCAGGACAGCCAGTGGACTTGTGAACCACCTGTAAAGTGTCTGGAACTGAAATGCGCTGAGGAAGACATGGTCTACCAACCAGGACAGTGCTGTCCTTCTTGTCGAAAACTACCACCAGCAGTGAGTGTGTGTCTGGGTGTGGTGTGTGTGTGTGTGTGTGTGTGTGTGTGTGTGTGTGTGTGTGTGTGTGTGTGTGTGTGCATGTGCATGCATTATACCACGATCCATACATTCACAATTTTGTGTGTCATGCAGTTTACCACACATCACACTGAGAGTAGCTAGGTGAATCCAACGATAATAGTCCCATTCTCCATCTCTCCCTACACTCAGGAGGTGCACATTGCCGAACAGCCGTGTCTTGAGGTCTGACGTCGTGTGCATAATGTGCACACATACACACGTCATTTTGCCACCTGTACCTGCACCCAGACACCAATCATACAATTTGATATATTTTCATAACACGGCCCCTGACTTTGCATCGCGATGTATTTTTCTGTTATTTCCTTATTTAATTACTACGTATATACAGCTGGTACACATGTACGTATATTTTTTCTCACAATTTGAATTATATTTACATTGATTTCGTTGATAAGCATGGCGTTATTCAAACCTAAATGCAGCACATTAAGACTCCTTCCATTTGCAAATTGAGAGAAAGTTTTAATTCTATCAGCTTTTCTCTGTCTGATTAGACTAGATAAGTATGTTCATGAGGATTGATATGTGAATGCAGACAGCAGTTTTTTTCACAGTTTTACAATAACTTCTTCCTACATGCCTGCCCAGGTTATACTGTGTATATGCAATATAACATTATAATATATTGATTCAATTCAACTGTAATATATATACAGTACATAGTGTATGTGTCTATAGGTATGTATATATATAATACCATAGTATTTATACAGTATATGAAGTACATGATTGGATGAATTATATATACTATTACATAATGATAAACATACACTCATAGAATAACATTGTATAATATTATATACAATGTCATGATATATAAATATAAATATGTTTAATAATTATAATAAAGTTATAAATACATACTAGTGTACATTAAAATATACTGCATATTAAACAGAAATTAAAAGAACTAATAAATATTCTTCAACCAATTAACCATCCAAATAGATTAGCAAAATTATCAAAATGGAGAAAAATGCACCAATCCACCATCATGGTGGCCATTACTGTTAGGAAGTGAATGGCTGTGTGGCAGCAGGTTTGATGGGGACAATGAATACCCTAAATATAAGCAGTAGAGCAACTATGAAGATTCATACCAGCACACACACACATGTACAGGTACAAACACATGCACAGGCACACATGCATGCACATGTGCACACACACACACACACACACACACACACACACACACACACACACACACACACACACACACATGCACACACAAAACACACACATACACACACAAAACACACACATGTACACACACACACACAGACACACACACACACACACGCGCGCGTGCGTGCACACGCACGCACACACACACAGACAGACACACACACACACATACACACACAGGTACACACACACACACACACACACACACACACACACACACACATGCACACACACATGCACACACAAAACACACACATACACACACAAAACACACACATGTACACACACACACACAGACACACACACACGCGCGCGTGCACACGCACGCACACACACACAGACAGACACACACACACACATACACACACAGGTACACACACACACACACACACATACATACAGACAAATACACACATACACACTGTAACTACCTTGAACTTGACTTGTGCTCATACTTTGATGTCTAGATCTGTTTGGCATTTCCTTGAACTTCTTGTCCACTAAAACATAAGATGTGGTAATCAGTATATTGCACCTGAAGACGAACAGGACAAATGTACTTACATTTCTGCTGTAATGCCTTGGCACATGCCTCATTGCCTGACTTATTCAAAATGACAATAAAACGCTTGATATCTTGGTCACTTTTCTTCCGCAAAATCTCAAAAATTTTGTCAACCTTCTCTTGTTCAGCACGCTGCGAAATAACTAAATTTCTCTCCGCCTGAGTCATGAAACCACCTGATGGTACCTCCAGCCGTGACAAAAGATCATCAAGAGAGATTTTGCACCTTACATCAGGTAGGGTTTCCACTAGTGCGTCATCGTATAATTTGCTCATGGGATGACTGGATCCTACACTTGACGATTGCTTCGTCCTCAAGCTCAAGTATTTAACTGTTTGGCCAGTTTCTAGATCCACTTGGCTCCGTACAATCTACACAGAGAAAGGCTATAACATGTACAGGTTTTTCACTACAGTAACTGTACCACTTGTAGACTTGGTGAAATATTGCACAGATCAATCAAAGAACAGAAAAAAATAAATGTAAAAACCAACAATTTTACAGTTTTTAGGCCTGCCTGTGGCAGCCCCTATATTGTTTTCATTTCGACTTCCGATATGTAATGCTCGTCCAATATATAATATAATATATATTATATATAATATGTGTTCCTTTGTGTAACAGTAACAATGAATTTATATCATAATTTATATTGCACGAAATAAAGATGGCCGATTTCAAATGCTGACAATTAGAAATTGGGCTAGAATTCGTGCATTGAAGCTTCGCCAAACGTAATAACTTCAGCAAAGGTTCTTCTGAATCTAAGAAAGACGTCCAAGTAATTCGAGTGCGGGGGCGGCAGCCGCATGAGTTTTTTAACTCGAATTACTTGTTACTATATCAACATTGCAACAAGCAAATTTGAGTTAAACTTGTAGGTTTACAGCCTCTGTGTTCGAATTACTTGGTAGTCTTAAGTTAGTTTGAATGTGCATTGACTGTAATAGACTGAGTTTGACACAGCAATTCAGGTTTTATTTAGTGACTAAGACATGGGCATGAGGGCAGTATGACGTAAAATACACTCACCCTCGGGCATGAAGCACCCGAGGGTGAGTGTATTTTACGTCATGCTGCCTGTGAGTCCATGTTTTAACCAGTATAGCATCCGTTGCTAACGCCTTATACATTATAAAATTGCTGTATAATAATACTGTTTCTATGGTAACAGATGCTATTTTGTTGTATTATTTAGAAGAAATTCAAAATGTGTTAGTGAACTCACCTCAATGTTTTCAGTTCTGGCTGATGTGAACCATAAACGCTGTTCTGTAGAAAGAGGCTGGTACTGCTCTTGCATGCCTTCTTTGTTACACACCATTGAGACAGTAGGTTTACCATCTTCTTCAAAATCATATACTTCCGCGAGGTGTGGTTCAGTGGCTGCCTTCTCACAGCAACAAGAGAACCCGTAGATGACTTTTGATTCATCCTTGTTTGCAATTCCTGGGTATTGGCGGTCACAGACGTCATCCGTAACTGACTTTATTAGTTTCCTAACTTGTGAGCAAAATTTATGAAGCTGTTCCATTCCAGTCAGGGAGTTTTCCTCACAAAAGAGTTCTTGAACCTGTACGGCTACCTCAATATGACTGGCAACCTCTGTGAGCTGAATAACAGCACTGTATTTGTTGCTCCTGAACTTGATGGAACCGCGAAAATTAGTAGCCGACTTACATAGTTCACAGCCCTCAAATGTATTGAGGAATTTCACAGCTACCTGGGCGAAAATGCCCTGAGGAAGGGTGTAATGATGCTGCGAAACAATGGAGTCTTGCAGCTTGAGAGAAATACATATAGGAGGCACACTGGTTTGAAATGTGTGAATAGAGCCATCTCTCTCCGGGAGAGCTGCTGGAATGAAAAAGACACTCTGCAATTGTTTCCCACTTTGTTTCACTTTTGCAGCTACTCCCAAGTGACAAAGTACGCTGAAGAACCAGTCAAGGTCCATGGTAGTGTCAAGATGAAGATCTTCGACAAAGTTGTCAGATTCAAAATCATTAGCTTCAGTATGGTGAACCAATAATCCGGTCCTCTTGAAATTCTCAGTGCTGGGTTTCAGGTCTTTATCAGGTATAAACTGAACTGCTAAAAGCTTGGAGACTTGCTGGTAGAAAATCGTGGCATTGGTGCAGACCCAATTGCGATCATCTGGTGTGTCTGGAAGATCAAAGTAGGCATAAAAGCCGAGAAGATGGAAGAGCCGTACAAAAGTGCGAAATGACTGAGGTTGGTCAGAACTGTCGGAACAGAAGCTGTTTTTTACAGCAAAAGACTCTAACAACTTGTATTTGACGAAATGAGATGAAACACGCACTGTGATTTCTTGCAACTGATACCACATCAGAGGGATTCTTATTTTGATGGCTGATTCACTCTCGGAGAGTGACTTACGAAGGTTGTTAATATACTGGGCATGCTCGGGATCTTCCATACGCTCAAGAGCATTGAGGAGGAAAAAAAAACTATCCTTGTCTTTAATAACGCTGCGTGAAAGGTTCCTGGATTCCAGGTATTCCTGGAAAGCTGCTTCAATTTTACTTCTTGCTTCTGGCAAAGAAGATTCTGAAATCTCATCTTTGAAGGTTCCTATTAAGCAGATTCTGGGCCTTGGCTCATGTTGAACTCCACACAATTCAGCTAAATTTCCAAAATCTTTTAGTCGCATTGTTTGGATGGTTGAGCACAAGCGTTGCAACATTTGCAATTCCTTTTGATCAGTAGGTAGAACACTGCGCATGCAGTGTACTGCAGGTTGGTGTTGATTGTCTGTTCCTATTCCAGGGTTACGGGGGCTTTGAGCTTCTGTTTGTTGTCCAATTTCACATTTATTGGGGCTCTTTGTTCTCATTCCCAGACTGTGTTCATTTTCTGTTCCCATTTGAGATCTGTGGGGGTTTTGTACTTCAGCTTCAGATCTACAAGGGCTTGTCGATTGATCACGCTGACTTTCTGTTTCCATACCAGTTTCACGAGAGCTATTAGTTCCCATTTCAAGTCTGTGCTGACCTTCTGTTCCAATTTCAAGGCTATGGGGGCTTTTTATTCCCAAATCAATTCGACATTGACCTTTTGTTCCCATTTCACGGTTATGCAGCCTCTTTGTTTCCATCCCAAGTCCATGTTGATTTTCTGTTTCTAATTGAGAGATACGAAGGCCTTTCAATTCCATTATGCATCCGTATTGGCCTTCTGTTCCCATTTCAGAGCTTTGGAGTCGTTTTGTTCCTAAACCAAATCCATGATGACTTTCTGTTCCAGCTTCAGGGCTATGGGGGCTCTTCATTCGACTGTGCTGACTTTCTGTTCCAGCTTCAGGGCTATGGGGACTCTTCATTTGACTGTCCTGACTTTCTGTTCCAGCTTCAGGGCTATGGGGGCTCTTCATTCGACTGTGCTGACTTTCTGTTCCAGCTTCAGGGCTATGGGGACTCTTCATTTGACTGTGCTGACTTTCTGTTCCAGCTTCAGGGCTATGGGGGCTCTTCATTTGACTGTGCTGACTTTCTGTTCCAGCTTCAGGGCTATGGGGGCTCTTCATTTGACTGTGCTGACTTTCTGTTCCAGCTTCAGGGCTATGGGGACTCTTCATTTGACTGTCCTGACTTTCTGTTCCAGCTTCAGGGCTATGGGGGGTCTTCATTCGACTGTGCTGACCTTCTGTTCCAGCTTCAGGGCTATGGGGGCTCTTCATTCGACTGTGCTGACCTTCTGTTCCAGCTTCAGGGCTATGGGGACTCTTCATTTGACTGTCCTGACTTTCTGTTCCAGCTTCAGGGCTATGGGGACTCTTCATTCGACTGTGCTGACTTTCTGTTCCAGCTTCAGGGCTATGAGGGGTCTTCATTCGACTGTGCTGACTTTCTGTTCCAGCTTCAGGGCTATGGGGACTCTTCATTCGACTGTGCTGACTTTCTGTTCCAGCTTCAGGGCTATGGGGGCTCGATCCTATTGTTTCCAATCTCTGAGGGCTTTCCAATCCTATTCCAGGTGTTTGGAGTCCCATTTCTGAACTTAGAGAACTCTCTGTATGAGACTCCATCCTTGAGTCAAGAAAAAAAGGGGTTTTGGTCTCCATTTCAATGTTCTGATGGGCTTTACTTTTAGATTGCAACTTCTTTGAACTGGAATGTGCACCTTGTACTCCCAAATCAGAGTTCTCATTACCAATTTCATGGCTCTGACCTTCCGGTTCCACACTGAACATCAGATTCATAGATTCAGTGTCGGTACTTTGTGGGCTATGTCCCCCTGGACCATCACGAATGTAATTCTGAGTGGCATCTATGTAATAAAAATCAACAGTATCTCATAGCCTGATATCTTTACCTGGAGGATTTTACATCATATACTACCACGTATTGCATTACGTACCTGTGGAGAGCCCCTCTGGATTTGTGTTGTATCGATACGTGATGCTTGCTTTTTGATGAAACTTTTCTGCTGCTGATGCTTTAAATACCAAAGCATAGGTGCAGGGAACATCCAGGAAGACTGATAAGACATCGTGGAAGCATGGTTGACCTCCAGTATCCAAAATGTGGACGAGTTGTGTCTCCTCGAGCTTAAACTCTGGTTTGTCACAATCGTATGTTTTTCTTACTTCTTTCAATGCTATATCCCACATATCCAAGGTGCCATGATCGTCACATTCCTCAATTTGTGCTGTGGATTCTGATGTAGAAATGCCTTCCTTTTGAAAACTGGGATCCTGTATACATTGTCCATTCATCGCATTTTGATATGCTACGTTAGGTGAATATCTTGCTGAAGTAGAGAGGTTGGATCCATTAGTTGGTTGTTGGTTGGTTGTTCCCAATACACCAGTGACAGTGTTCAAACTGGAGGGTTTTCTTTGAAGGTTTTCTTTTGGAGGTTTTCCTGTTAAAACAGTATCCTGGATTGCTGTAATCATGGCCCTTTCGTTCACCAACTCCCAATTGCTTTCCATTGAAGAAGGTACGGAAGTGACATCCACTATGCATTGATCAGATGTAACCCTCACAAAATCAGGAGATTCCAACATCGCTGTGCTGAATTTTATTGCTTTTGGTTCATTGTGGACAAGAACATGCTTCAGGGAGGATTTCCCTACCTCTGGTGGACCGATGAACAGGATACGAACGACACTCATTGTTATTGAGGTGTTTCCT
>OZ026551.1:5424873-5427373 GCA_964020155.1 Chondrilla cf. caribensis | reverse complement strand
GCATTCAAGTGGTCGACCTGACGCGGGCGGGAACCGAGGCTGAAGTAGAGGACGTTGACGTTTCAGACATACGCGATCCACAGCTTTGCGCGGAGTACGTCAAAGACATCTACAAGTGAGTCGATGCGCGCGTCTTTGGCGCCATTGTCGCTATAGCTACAATACTGAGACCTTATGCGCTATATGCTATGCTACTCCTATACAATTTCCATGCTTTATCTCATTGGTTGATTGATAATATTGGGACTACATGAGCCAAGTGCAGTTAGTCTGCCTGTGGATGGCTGGAAATAACAGCTATCACGGAAACCCACTCCTAGTCTTTCGCTTGTATTAACAAATTCGATCATGGTGTATTGTACTATGATTGCAACTTTATCTCTGGTTCATCCTTAGTAATGTGTGTCTTCTCTCCATTTTTCATGCTGTGTAGGTATCTTTGCGATCTTGAGGAGTGTTCTAATTTTGTCATCAAGCGGGACTATCTCATCTGTCAACCAGTTGAGATGCCTCGTTATCGGAAGATCCTCGTGGATTGGCTTGTGGGTGTGTCTTTGCACTTCCATCTCTTGCAGGAGACTCTTTTCCTGTCGGTGGACATACTGGATCGATATTTGCAGTGTGCCACAGTTTCAAAGAAACAATTGCAGCTAGTGGGCACCACTTGTCTGTTTGTGGCAGCGAAATACGAAGAAGTGTACCCGCCATTTGTGTCCGATTTTGCTTTCATGACCGATCACACCTACTCTAAGCAGGAGATCGTGGATATGGAGATGAAGATATTGAAGAAACTTAACTATCGCATGGGGAAGCCTCTTTCCATGCACTTTTTGAGACGATACTCCAAAGTTGGAGATGCAGACACAAGGGAACACAATTTAGCGAAGTACATATTGGAGTGTTCGTTACACATCTCATCTAACAGCTCAATTCGCCCGTCACTGAAAGCAGCAGCTGCTCTCTACTTCTCCAGGTCTCTCTTGAACACCTCAGAAGTCATCTGGCCTTCCATACTCACACAATACACAGAGTATTGTCCAAGAATTTTGGTACCAACCATCAATGTACTGAAAGAATCACTGCGGATTATACACTTCCACGAAGGCAGTCACATAAAGTATACGAGAAACAAGTACCAAAAAGAGAAATTCCACCGTGTAGCTCAGCTCAAGGTTCTCGATCAATTAAAACAATGATTTAATTCACCAATAATATCATATTTGAGTAATTTATTCACCGATCTATGTGTACAGTAATAACTATTATGTGATGTATATTATATGGGGTGTATATCATACTACTGTATTTATCATGAACGAGTGATGTACTGTAACTCGAAATTGTGACCGTTAATTTGATAATAATTGAAATTGATCATGTTCCGGAGTTTTGTGGTAAATATGTGACATAATATCCAGTCTGATAGATCGTATAACTGGTACAATGTCAACAAAATTCAACTTAACTTAGTTGGGAGAAAAGACGCTTAATGGAAATTTAGGATATAGTAGAAAATCATTGCGACCCTTTGGACGAATTGCTGCTTAATGCAGACCAATATGCAAGTTTGAGTATTATTTGGTTTGCTGTTGTAGTGAATGTGTATATTGTGAGCAAAAATTAATCCTGATAAAAAGAGCATTTGATGAGATATGATTTTGTGAATCCCTTATTGCTTTGCCTTAATGAGTTTCCACTGTACATACACAGGACATATTGGCTCATATGTCAGTGGAACCTCTCTATTAAGGACACTTTGGGACCTTGATTATAGTCCTTATTACAGAGGTGTCCTCAATTCAGAGGTCATTTAATACACTTCAGTACTACGCTGGGACACAGAATGGTGTCCTTACTACAGAGGTTTCTGCTATACAGAGGTTTGTAATAAATCTAGAGAGATTAAGTTGTTAAAGTACAATGGGTGTTGTACATTATGTAAGATGTAATTAATATGTATATACAAAATCCATCTGTCAATATTGTGATTAACAAGAGAGGAAACAATTTCTCAGAATTACGTACATATTATAATTATAACATTATGCATAATTGCTATATTAGAGTTAGCATTATTATTTCAATTGAAACAGTTATTAGATAGAATAAATAATACAACATTAACTAAAAATTATACACAACAGTATACAGAATTATACAGAATTAAATAGAACAGACCACAGAATTATATAGTATAGTATACAGAATTATACAGAGCAGTACAATACATAGGACATGTAAGGAATAATCTATACACAAAACAATTAACAGTAAAGAGTTGTAATAATAATGCACTGTGACAGTCGTGTGTGTGCGTGTGTGTGTGTGTGTGTGTGTGTGTGTGTGTGTGTGTGTGTTTGTGTGTGTGTGTGTGTTTGTGTGTGTGTCCCCTGTGTTTCTGTGTGTGCGCGGTGTGGTTACAAGGTCTTTAAGTGAAGTCTGGCCAGGGAAATTTTAGCCCTCAATCTTGCTATCTCCCAGTAAATACACTTCTCTGTGG
>OZ026551.1:5417373-5419873 GCA_964020155.1 Chondrilla cf. caribensis | reverse complement strand
CAGATTAACCAGTATTCACTGTACTTGAGTGCTGTGCGCGAGTGCTTCGAACACACGCGTAAGTACAACAAACCCACGGGAACACCACCCTTCAAACCACGGGCATGAGGATGGCACCACACATAACAAATGCAAAGACAACGATTACATCAACTGACGGTTCTGAGTGCTTCCAGTTCTTGAGTGAGTTCTTCCTTCTCCTGTTCACCCCTCTCTTTGCCGTTGGTAGGATGCTTGCTGTCATCGGCTGTGTCCGTATCTCCAGGGATTAGGTTATTCACCAGTTTAGAGGACGTTGTTATGGAGACATCCCCTACCAGAGCCATCCCATCAGCTACAACAACAACAACAACGAGTAAACCAAGTAAACAATCGTCCTCTAACAAGAACAAGGGGTGCGTAACCGGAATACGCTCATGTCGCTCAATTTTGCACTTTGAGGTAATTCCAGACGGTTCGATTTCTCGGTAGGTCAGTCAATAGTTGGGATGCCATAAGACGGTTTATCTTGGTTCGTATGTAAACAATAAGGTGTCCAAGTTGTAGCTAGTTTTTCTTGGAACTGTGTCGACGAACTTGGATAATTCGGAATTAGGCAACCGTAGCTTGTGTCGGCTGATTCTCATATTTCCAAATCTCGAAGGATGGAAGTACCGCGTGCCGAGCTAGTGGTTTAGCTGCTGTCCCTACCGAGAAGTGACAAACAGCCTCCGCAAGCCCACAAACCAACGCGACACGACATGCTAACCACCTGTCGACAAAGCCCCGTCACACAACACCAAAGCCATCTATAGAAACCCACACGGGTCGAATACCCTCTAAACAACAGAGACGTCAAAACAGATATGAAAGCACGCCGATAAGAAATTTGTGAACGAGTTAAAAGCCTTATTACTCACTTATCTTTGGTCTTAGGCGGGTCTCTCTTTGAAATCTGCTAACGAGGTTGGTACGGTTAATTACTTCCGTTTTTGGAGCCTGATGTGATTGAATAACACGTGCTCGCACGTGACCGGAACAGATATATCAATTCCAATCAAGTTCAAGAGAAGAACGCTTGAGATCTTTCTCCAAGAATTTGTGTAGTGTCTCGATTCTCACACACTCACGGAGCTAATCTGGTCAAACAGACTATCATCCACCTCGATCTACACTATTGTTGAATCAAAAGGTGAGCCATTCGCTTGGAATTATAGGCATATTTTGAACACTTTTGCTCTGAGAGTGTGAGTAGCGATGATTCTTTGTCCTACGAAGAGCGCTCCTCGTTATAATATCGCGCGGGAGATAGTTCACAAGTAAACGGATGTGTCTAGTCCCTCCAATGACGCGATACCATATCCGCCACAGTTTTCATGTCTACTCTACAAGTCAACCGCCCAGTATACTCAGCGTGGCGCGGTACCGATTCATACCAGCAGGTTGAATTCGACGGAATACCGTCGCTGTAGGCAAGTACGACCGTTGTGTGCCGATTTGATGGTGGGGGGGGGGGGGGGTTAAGTCATTATTATCAATTTGATAACAATGGATGCAAAAGAGAACAGTCCTAGAACTCAAGATTTGGTCTAAAGAAAAAGACATTTACTTGGCAAGGACACTAAAGGGATGATATTTGACAGTAAATACAGTTGAAGTATACATATACAGAATTTCATACGGTGATTTTAAAATAATAATGTAATATTGTATAATATTATGTAATATTGTATAACATACATCCGGTAGGTCGGCCTCTTTGACTGGAGCTTTATCTAGCTGTGATAAATTCGGCGTGCGTGTAGGATATTAACTCCGTACAGTGTCGATAGATGTCGTCCATGCTGACAATGAAGGTGAACGTGTTCGTGTGTCCCTGGTCACCAAACCAGTACGGTGTGCGTACGTACGTACGTGAATACCGCAGAACAGAAATTCTATTGATTATTACTTAGGGGGTGGGTTGGAAGGGTAGCTCGACTATCTATGGAGATATCACTGGGATGAACTTGTAAGGAGAGTTCAGTCGTGCTGGAAGTGTCCAATACTGCCTTATCCTGTCCTTCTAAGTAACTCTACCATCCCAATTCACCCCACCGTCCCTATCCACCCCGCCATCCCAATTCACCCCACCGTCCCTATCCACCCCACCATCCCAATTCACCCCACCGTCCCTATCCAACCCACTGTCCCTATTCACCCCACCGTCCCTATTCTCTCCACCGTCCCAATTCACCCCACCGTCCCTATCCAACCCACCGTCCCTATTCTCTCCACCGTCCCAATCCACCCCACCGTCCCAATTCACCCCATCTTCCCCCTCTACTGTGCACACAGTTAGTAGTTTTGACAAACATACCTGGTGTGTGAACCCAGCTATCATCCCAGTGGCAATGGAAGAGCTTAGCCTAGTCTGTTGTTAGACTGATCCCACAACACGTACGTACATATGTACCTTGGTTGATAAGCATGTACGTGGTAATGTACCTATGTATACGTACATGTGGTGGGACCTTGGAAC
>OZ026551.1:5412373-5414873 GCA_964020155.1 Chondrilla cf. caribensis | reverse complement strand
TTGTGTGTGTGTGTGTATGTCATGTGCATACAATAGAGTTCAGTGTCTTGAATTTGTCCACCCTCCACTCCAGGAAGCAATCACTGAAGACCAAGTTGTGGGCGGTAAGTAAAGTACATATACATATGTATGCACTGTACAGATTAATGTACTGCAGTGTGTTTTCCAGCAGTGGCGGGAGTATACCCCATGTATTGTGTTTGCTGGCAGCGGGATACAATTAACATGTGTATAAACTTCTTGTGTTTGCATGTCTGCATATACATGGACGTACAGTACGTATGTATGTACGTACGTATCTGGTATACAGGTATGGTCCCTATCATTGTGTATGTTCATGTGTACAGTACAATGTCAGGCACACATATGTATGTATGTACTGTACAGTATAATATCTGTAAAGGTGATTTGGATACTTCTCCAAAGTGTAGCTCTCTCCACTTTGGTGTGTTGACCTGGAGTGTACCCTTCCTCTACTCCCAGGTTCTTGTGAGGGTCCTCTCCAGTAGGGTCATTTTCTCACGTCCCATGCTGTACAGCTACCAGATGTCCCTCCCACACTTGCCGTTACCTAGACTACAGGACACCCTAAAAAGAGTGAGTTACAACAGTGTGTGTGTGTGTGTGTGTGGTGTGTGTGTGTGTGTGTGTGTGTGTGCTGTGTGTGTGTGTGTGTGTGTGTGTGTGTGTGTACATATGTGTGGTGTGTGTGTGTGTGTGTGTGTGTTTGTGTGTGCATTGTGTGTGTGTGTGTAGTACTCATTTTCCTCTGTGTGCTGTACGTATGTCTCCCTTCATTGTGTTTCACTATTCCACAGCATGTGTTAGGAATTTCTCCAATGACCTAACTACTACAGGTGTAATTCAATTGCCTTTGTCTACTGTACTCTGACCTCTAGATTTCCTTTGTCATCTCTGTAATTGAGGGGCCACCTGCTGAGATACAGCCAAGGTTGTTATCTTAGGAAGTGAATGTTTATAACCTGTCCCCACCTGTGGAGGTCATGACGGGTGTTGTAGGCTGTACTGAGTGAACCTCTATAATTTACCCACATGTTGAGATCTCCCCATCATTGTAGGCTGTACTGAGTGAACCTCTATAATCCACCCACATGTTGAGATCTCCCCATCGTTGTAGGCTGTACTGAGTGAACCTCTATAATTTACCCACATGTTGAGATCTCCCCATCATTGTAGGCTGTACTGAGTGAACCTCTATAATCCACCCACATGTTGAGATCTCCCCATCGTTGTAGGCTGTACTAAGTGAACCTCTATAATCTACCCACATGTTGAGATCTCCCCATCGTTGTAGGCTGTACTGAGTGAACCTCTATAATCTACCCACATGTTGAGATCTCCCCATCATTGTAGTCTGTACTGAGTGGACTGTCACACACATATGTACATAATCTCTCCACATCTTTGACAAGTATCCACGTATTCTCCCTGTCTGTACTGTACAGTACCTGAGAAGTGTGGAGCCACTGCTGAGTGAGGAGGAGCACCAGGAAATGCAGGAACTAGCAAAAGAATTCCAGGTACAGTATGTATGTACGTATGTACGTACAGTATATGTTGTACATGCACATATGTACGTATGTATGCACGCACACACACACAACACACACACACACGCGCGCGCGCGCACGCACACACACACACACACACGTACGTACGTATGCACACACACACACACACACACACACACACACACACACACACACACACACGTACGTACGTACGTATGCACACACACACACACACACACACACACACACACACACACACACACACACACACACACACACACACACACACACACACACACACACACACACACACACACACCACACACACACACACACACACACACACACACACACACATACACAACACACACACACACACACACACACACACACACACACACACACATACACACACACCACACACACACACACACACACACACACACACACACACACACACACACACCTCTCCCTGCTCCACAGAATGGACCTGGGAAGAAGCTCCAGTTCTACCTGTACCTTAAGACCTGGTGGACCAACAACTACGTGACTGACTGGTGGGAGCAGTATGTATACCTCTATGGGAGGAACTCCACCATGATCAACAGCAACTATTACGCCACAGTGAGTTCACGGGACCAGTACTGTACCTATATATCTACTGAATATGGGACATATGGGACACCACTGTACACTGTACGTATATATATGTAAAATGTATATGTACGTATGTATGTGTGTGTGTATGATGGTGGATTAACAATAATTCACTGTATGTACTCAACATAGGACACCATCGTACGCGGGTGTGTATGTATGCATTCATCACTGCTGTGTAATGTCCACACAGCTGTATATGCTCGTACCACACTGCTGTACATGGTCGTACCACACTGCTGTACATGGTCGTACCACACTGCTGTACATGCTCATGCCACACTGCTGTACATGCTCATGCCACACTGCTG
>OZ026551.1:5394873-5402373 GCA_964020155.1 Chondrilla cf. caribensis | reverse complement strand
GTGGAGTGAGCTTTGTCCGGTTCTTGAACATCCTTCGAATCCTTCGTGTCAGTTTTATCACCTTCTTCGACCGTTTTGCTAACAGTGTGCACCTCACCGGACTCCTGTGAGTGAGGGTCGTAGGGGACCTCCTTCGAATCCTGCTTTCCGGACTTTTCACCCTCCTCAACTGGTTTGCTAACAGTGTGCACTTCGCCGGACTCTTGTGTGTGAGGGTTGTAGGGGACCTCCTTCGAATCCTGCTTGGAGGACGACTTCTCACCATCATCCTTCTTCGAAGAAAACTCCTCTACACAACCAAACAAGGATGAATACAAGTACGTATCATCAGAGTGTCATCTGGGGACATTGTATGCAATCTTTTATAAACTTGCGGAAAACTACCATTATCATGTAGGATAGACGCACAATAGGTACAATGGACATTCATTACGTCAATGTGTGCAGTTCACAATGTTGGAGTGATCTCAACATGTGGGTAGATTTAGAGGTTCACTCAGTACAGTCTACAATGATGGGGAGATTTCAACACGTGGGTAGATTATAGAGGTTCACTCAGTACAGTCTACAGTAATGGGGAGATCTCAACTTGTGGGTAGATTATAGAGGTTCACTCAGTACAGTCTACAGTGATGGGGAGATCTCAACATGTGGGTAGATTATAGAGGTTCACTCAGTACAGTCTACAATGATGGGGGGATTTCAACATGTGGGTAGATTATGACCAGGTCAATTGGACACTTTTCTCCAAAGAATCCTTTATTACAGATATTAATTTCTGATAAATAGACTCCCTTTTAGTGCCCACGGAGTAAATTCTAGATTCCAGATTCTACTATGCATACATGTACATACGTACTGTATGTATGTACACACGTACATGTGTGTTTACACTGTTCTACGTAGCTGGATAAGGTTGGGCTCAACGCTCTAGTGGTTCTCTAGCTGCCAGTAAACAACCATAACAAATAACAAAATAGACCATTGTGAGAATATGGCTGCCCCACAAACTTAAGTGCATTAGGGAAACCCTATATCTAGCGCTTGGTGTGATATGCACATAGCATTGATATGGGCAGGAAATAGAGATGTGGCCAAACCTCCCAATGTGGACAATGCTTGCATAGCTTCTCACCATAGTTAGACTGTCAATGGGAGTGAATTGAATTAGCAGATTTCCGCTCCTCAGTACATGTGTATGCCTGTCAAAATGACATTAAACCAGCTCACCATTGAATGCATTCTTCAAGTCGTCTTCTTTATCACTGGCAGCTATAATGTTTATGATGAAATATAAGTGAGACAAGGGTGTCCAACACATAGACATGCACATGTGCACACTAACAGAGTGAATGTGTGAGAGAGGGAGGGAGAGAGAGAGAGAGGGAGAGAGGGAGAGAGAGAGAGAGAGAGAGAGAGAGAGAGAGAGAGAGAGAGGGAGAGGGAGAGGGAGAGAGAGAGAGAGAGAGAGAGAGAGAGAGAGGGAGAGGGAGAGGGAGAGAGAGAGGGAGAGGGAGAGAGAGAGAGAGAGAGAGAGGGGGAGAGGGAGAGGGAGAGAGAGAGAGAGAGAGAGAGGGGGAGAGGGAGAGGGAGAGAGAGAGAGAGAGAGAGAGAGAGAGAGAGAGAGAGGGAGAGAGAGAGAGAGAGAGAGAGAGAGAGAGAGGGAGAGAGAGAGAGAGAGAGAGAGAGAGAGAGAGAGAGAGAGAGAGAGGTGTTGTATGATGCATGAATGTGTACACACACACACACACACACACACACACACACACACACACACACCCTTCCCAATGTACTTGTATGGACGTGTGCACAAGGACAGGATACATACGTAGCACAGAGTGGAGCGACCACACAATATACCAAACACAACACAGGGCCATTGAGGGCTGAAAGGACCACTTTCAGGTTCAATTATATACAAACAGGAATTGTTGTCTGTTTTTGTGTGGTCGCTCCACTCTGTGCTACGTATGTATCCTGTCCTTGTGCACACGTCCATACAAGTACATGGGGTGAGGGAAGGGTGTGTGTGTGTGTGTGTGTGTGTGTGTGTGTGTGTGTGTGTGTGTGTATCAGTATGCATGTGGTGTGTGCGTGTGTGTGTGTATGTACATATATATGTGGTATGTTGTGCATGTGTATGTATGTGTGTGTGGTGCTGTATTTGAATGTTCCTGTGTGTGTGCGTGCGCATGCACACGTGTGTTTGTGTGTGTGTGTGTAAATGTGTGCATGTAAAAATATATTTTCATAAACACATTTACGTGTAATTGTCAGATTTACAGGATGAATCCATATCTGCAGGATTTCACACAATGTAACATTCACAAGATATCATGTAGGTATATACACTAATCTGTTCTCAAAATCCACACCCAATACTGTAACAAGATATTCATACGTTTGTGGACACAAAACACACACACACACAAACACACACACACACACACACACACACACACACACACACACACACACACACACACACACACACACAGGCCCTCACCAGACTGCTTTTCAGTCTTAGTTAAGAAAGACGTCACAAATCCTTCGTGTTCCGCGGTGACACATTTGGCCTTGTCCACACACGAAACCAAGTAACAATTCCTTCCACTCTCAGACAGTCCCTCCATCTTGTACACCGCCATATCACAAGTTGCGCCGTCCTTACACTGTTGCACGCAAGCTTCACTGGTCTTCACCGAGACCCCTCCAAGCAACTTTGCTCCATTTTTGACAGACTCCTTTATGTCGACGATAAAACCTTTCTTCGTTTGGACGCTAACGCTATCTTCTCCCTTGGACAAACCCACCAATAGGAGAGAGAGGAGAATAACAGTCGTCCTCATTCTACCCGTCTCAGGAAAGTGGACTAAATACGTTTCTACGCAAAAACTGAACACTAAATCTCGCTCACAGAGTCCCCATTTACCCGTAGGCCTACAAGGAAGTGGCGATAACGATATTCATAGTCAAGCGACCTGCGAAGTAGAACCCTGCTTTTAAGATTGGGCGTGGCCGGGGAATACTAGCAGTACATGCAGCAGAATAGGGCATAAGAAAATGGTAAGATCTGTGCGTTTCCACTACGTCGAGGTTTATATTGTTCGTGCCTTGGTGTGTGACTGAAGACAGGTTGTAATGAAAGGGGCTGTGAGGAACCTAGTGTGATGTTAAAGAGGTTTTGAAGAGGTCCGACTGTATACTAGTATATGGGAGCACTACCAAGGGTGGTGTTGTGAAGAGGTCTGACTGTATACTAGTGTATGGGAGCACTACCAAGGGTGATGTTGTGAAGAGGTCTGACTGTATACTAGTGTATGGGAGCACTACCAAGGGTGATGTTGTAAAGAGGTCTGACTGTATACTAGTGTATGTGAGCACTACCAAGGGTGATGTTGTAAAGAGGTCTGACTGTATACTAGTGTATGTGAGCACTACCAAGGGTGATGTTGTGAAGAGGTCTGACTGTATACTAGTGTATGGGAGCACTACCAAGGGTGATGTTGTGAAGAGGTCTGACTGTATACTAGTGTATGGGAGCACTACCAAGGGTGATGTTGTGAAGAGGTCTGACTGTATACTAGTGTATGGGAGCACTACCAAGGGTGATGTTGTAAAGAGGTCCGACTGTATACTAGTGTATGGGAGCACTATCAAGGGTGGTGTTGTGAAGAGGTCTGACTGTATACTAGTGTATGGGAGCACTACCAAGGGTGGTGTTGTGAAGAGGTCTGACTGTATACTAGTGTATGGGAGCACTACCAAGGGTGGTGTTGTGAAGAGGTCTGACTGTATACTAGTGTATGGGAGCACTACCAAGGGTGGTGTTGTGAAGAGGTCTGACTGTATACTAGTGTATGGGAGCACTACCAACGGTGATGTGAAGAGGTCTGACTGTATACTACTGTATGGGAGCACTACCAAGGGTGATGTTGTGAAGAGATCTGACTGTATACTACTGTATGGGAGCACTACCAAGTTTCATGTTATATAGAGAGACATAGGCAATGGTGAATTAGTACTCATACCGTATTGTCTACTAAAACACATGGAAATAGCTCACAATCACCAGCAATACATGAAATCTCTTCTCTTGGCTTCCGTGAGAAGGCTTTCCGCTTGTTTGTGGTGCTATCCGTCTCTTCCCTCTCCTCCAGTATCGCAACCAGTACGACAACGACGTCTCCATCTGGAGCCCTCAGGGCAGGATTCATCAGATCGAATATGCCATGGAGGCTGTGAAGCAGGTAGCTAAGGCAGAGCACAGACCCAATCAGTCGGTTGTAGTGCACTGATACTCAACTCGATAATCACGCCAGTGTATTTGTAGTACAGTGTGGATGTACTCACTGGATTGTGTATTGATTGCCATATTTTATTAGTACCCACTGCTGTGTAATCTGTATAATATAAAGACCACCCAAGGTGTTATTTCAGTGTGATATTCACTTACTTAGGATAGGTGGTCTTTATACAGAGGTGCTTTACTGTAGTGGAGTTGACATTGTGGGTAGTCCAGTATTGGTCACTTAGGACAGGTGGTCTTTATACAGAGGTGCTGTACTGGAGTGGAAGGGCCAATAGTGGTCATTTAGGACAGGTGGTCTTCGTGTAGAGGGCTGGGTCACCTTGAACTAGCTCCACTGTAGTTACAATCCTGATGTACATATGCATATGTGTGTATGTATGTATCTGGTACATGAGTGCACTCTAGGTATCTTCTGTTTGTGCTGTATAGGGATCCACTACACTTGGCTTGAAGTCAAAAACACATGCAGTACTGATTGCTCTGAAGGTACATTTTGAGTTCATATTTGGTACTTACAGTATGTACTGTATGTACTGTATGTACTATGTGTACTGTGTGTACAGTGTACTGTGTGTACTGTATGTACTATATGTACTGTATGTACTGTGTGTACTGTATGTACTGTGTGTACTGTATGTACTGTATGTACTGTATGTACTATGTGTACTGTGTGTACAGTGTACTGTGTGTACTGTGTGTACTGTATGTACTGTATGTACTGTATTTACTGTATGTACTGTGTGTACTGTGTGTACTGTGTGTACTGTGTGTACTGTGTGTACTGTATGTACTGTGTGTATGTATGTATGTACATTTGATGTACCTACAGTATACACATTGTAAAGTTTATATAGTGTACACTCTTCAAATGGTGTGGTGTATATTTACATACTTTCTGTTTTGCGTTAGCGAGCACAATCGGATCTCTCTGCTCATCAGAAGAAGATCTTTCCGATCGATGACCACATTGCTGTGTCCATTGCTGGTCTCACTGCTGATGGGAGAGCATTGAGGTGTGTGTGTGAGTGTGTGTGTGTGTGTGTGTGTGTGTGTGTGTGTGTGTGTGTGTGTTGTGTGTGTGTGTGTGTGTGTGTGTGTGTGTTGTGTGTGTGCGTGTGTGTGTGTGTGTGCGTGTGTTGTGTGTGTGTGTGTGTGTGTGTGTGTGTGTGCGTGTGTGTGTGTGTGTGTGTGTGTGTGTGCGTGTGTGTGTGTGTGTGTGTGTGTGTGTGCGTGCGTGTGTGTGTGTGTGTGTGCGTGTGTGTGTGTGTGTGTGTGTGTGTGTGTGTGTGTGTGTGTGTGTGTGTGTGTGTGTGTGTGTTGTGTGTGTGTGTGTGTGTGTGTGCGTGTGTGTGTGTGTGTGTGTGTGTGTGTGTGTGTGTTGTGTGTGTGTGTGTGTGTGTGTGCGTGTGTGTGTGTGTGTGTGTGTGTGCGTGCGTGTGTGTGCGTGTGTGTGTGTGTGTGTGTGTGTGTGTGTGTGTGTGTGTGTGTGTGTGTGTCTGTGTGTGTGTGTGTGTGTGTGTGTGTGTGTGTGTGTGTGTGTGTGTGTGTGTGTGTATGACATGTGTGTGTGTGTGTGTGTGTGTTTGTGGTGTATAAGTGTGCATAGTATGCAGACTGTGGTCACCCATCATCCAATAAAGTGATGTCAAATACTTCAGCAATTTCAAATTCTTGTTCATTTCTTTGTTTTCTAATTTCACAGTAAATTCATGAGGACGGAATGTCTCCATTCCAAATTCACATATGATGAGCCCCTTCCGGTTTCCAGATTGGTAACAGCAGTTGGAAACAGTATCCTCACTCTCGTGTGTGTGTGTGTGTGTGTGTGTGTGTGTGTGTGTGTGTGTTCATGCAACATTCTCAGTTGCTGGCTATAGGGAACTGTATTTTAATATCAATCAACACTACACAACTATTTATCTATTTTTTATTGTTCAATATGCATATGTATGTATGTATCTGTCTGTATTGTATGTTTCACGGACACTGAATGGCTGTCCTGTGTTGGTGTTGCTGAATCGGGAATGTTCCTTAACGGACACCTCCAGAGAGCCAGTGGAGGACGATGCTCTATGGCAGCAGGCCGTATGGGGTGGGAATGTTGGTGGCCGGCTACGATGTGAGTGCAGTGAATCCTCCCTGATTCACCGCCGCCTTATCATGTATATGTGTAGATGTATGTGTCACAGTGTGTGTGTGTATGTGTGTGTGTGTGTGTGTGTGTGTGTGTATGTGTGTGTGTGTGTGTGTGTGTGTGTGTGTGTGTGTGTGTGTGTGTGTGTGTGTGTGCGTGTGTGTGTGTGCGTGCGTGTGTGGTACAGCTACGTTGTGAGTGCAGTGAATCCTCATTGATCCACCACCGCCTTATCCGCCAAACCTTTTTATCCACCACAATCTCCCAGTACCATCATAATCTACAACCAGCAATATGTACCCAGTTGTACCGCCAAAACTGTTCATTGCCATATTTTTCAAAACAAATTGTGCTAAATGAAATGTTTGATGGATAAAGCGGTGGTGGATTACGAGATTTCACTTTATGTTGTACTTGCACTGTTGAAGTTAATTCATTCATATTTTCAGTAAGTTTGATAGAAATAGTTGTCCTTGGGTTCATCCACCCTCCACTGGATTGCCATATGTACAGGAGTGGTTTGCATGTTATTGTGCACTTTTGTCTGTACATGTCACTGCCATGTGCAGCCCTGCTACATCACTGCTACATCACTGCTACATCTATGTTACATCACTGCTACATCACTGCTACATCACTGCTACATCACTGCTACATACATTCCTCCTGCCGCAATTTCCCGGAACAAATAATTGTAATGTACAAGTACCAATGAATATCTAGTTAATTCTCCAACCTCGTCAATCCACCATATTTTTTGAAAACAAATTGTGGTGGATTAACGAGTACAGTGGAACCTCTATTGAAGGATACTCCCAATAAAGGACACCATAGAAGTTACCTCCCTATGAAGGACACCCTGTAAGGCACCAAGAAGAGATTTTCCTATAGTGCTAATACATAGTTTACCTCTGAAGAGTGGACAACCTCTCTACAGTGGACAAATTAGCTGGTCCCAATGTGTCCTTTATAGAGAGGTTCCCCTGTATTCCATGTACATCACTACATAGCCGCTACACGCACAAACAACACTACTTTTGCTCTCTCACAGAGT
>OZ026551.1:5384873-5389873 GCA_964020155.1 Chondrilla cf. caribensis | reverse complement strand
CAAGTTTGTGCTGTTTCCACGTCCTTGATTAGGAACAGCTGTCTTGTCGTAGCTGCCTCCAGAATGACGCATTTTCATGTAACATATGGTGTTATTATCATCACTGCAAGCTAGACAACACACACACACACACACACACACACACACACACACACACACACACACACACACACACACACACACACACACACACACAGAGAGAGAGAGAGAGAGAGCACACTATTATGCTGTTGTAATTTTTTCCCCTCTGCACTTGTAGTTGAAATGCCTACTCTTTCCAAGATTGCCAAGAATGGCACTGTTCTATCAGCTGCTGCATTTGGATTAGGGGCAGCCATTTATCTTGTCAAGGACTTGATGCAATCTGGCAACAACAGGGATTACATGAATGCCTTCGCTGCAGGGGCTGCTGTTGTCGGGTTGGGAGGAGGAATACTGTATTACGCCTGTCGACAAATGGGCTGTGAGTGTGTGAGCGACGGTCCATCGGAATCCTCAGAGCAGCTGATCAGCAAGAGCTACGAGAAAGAGGCTGAGAGCAACCCTCTGCTTTTGTATTCTGCGGAACACACCCACCACCATCCGTTGGTGCAGCAGTTATTGGATGAGACCTTTACATTGCCCAATCACAAAATGATGGCTTCTTCAAGTGAATCTTGTACTTTTCTGATGATATTCGCGCGAGCTATTTCAGCCAAAAAGGCTCTTGATGTCGGTGTTTTCACTGGCCTCAGTACTCTCTCACTGGGTATTGGTATAGGTGACGGCGGAAGTGTGGTATCATGTGAGATCAACGACGGGGAGGAGATCAAATTGGCTCAAAAATATTGGAAAGCAGCCGGTATCACCAACATGGTTGACCTTCGACTGCAACCTGCCCGGGACACGCTACAGGAGCTGATCGATGCTGGAGAAAGTGGAAGCTACGATATTGCCTTCATCGATGCGGACAAGACCAATTACACAACGTATTTTAGAATGTGCTACCGCCTGCTGCGTCCTGGAGGAGTCATGATAGTGGACAACACTCTCTGGGGTGGAAAGGTCATTGATCCAAAGAAGAATGATGACTGCACTGTGGCCATACGTCAGTTGAATGAAGAAGTTATCAGTGATGACAGAGTTCGTTCCGTACAGTTGCTCCTGGGTGATGGGACGACCGTGATTCAAAAACTGTAAAATGAGGAAAATTAAAGTTATACACCCGCGTGTAGGTAACCTATTTATCTGGCATATTGGAACCCTAAGAGAAAAATTATATAATTATTTGCTTCCTTTTGATCTCATCACGTGTTCATGACGTCATACTTATAGTGTTGGTACATACGTACAGTATATTAGGCCCGGTGCTTCGTTCGTAACGTGATTAGAATTTGGCATTGTTCCACTCGAAAGAGGATACGCGTCAATAACTGCTCTGCTGTTCTAAACGGATTCTCTACCCCGTAGTCCCGCGGTTCGGTTCTAACAGAAGACGCCGTCGCACGTCGCCGGAATGTCTGTGCTCAGAAGCAGAATACCCGGTCCCGGAGGATCGCAGAAGGTCGCACCGGCGGCGCACACTGGTCCGGTAAAGTCCCACTCCATTGGCGACCAACACCGCTCAAAGGTGAGACAGTCACCGATCCGTTATCAGTCTAGAGATAACAGCTTACTGGCTCGTGTGCAGGTGCGCGTCGAGTCGCGAATTGCTCGAAACTGGAGACGATGTACTAGAATAGATTGAGTGTATGTATACAGTTCGTGTGACCCCCGTGTCCAGTCGCCCAGGATTACCACGTTCACTTCACTGTGTAGTAACTGTCTTGTCGCATTGGTTGTAGGGCCGATTTCATATTAATGGTGTCCTTTCGTGTGTGTGACCGTGTATGTTTTTACGTACGTGTTCGTGTATATACGAATGTATGTCATTATAGTGTGCGTGTAAACAAACTCGGTGGTGGTGAAACTAATAAGAATACACGTCTTGTACTGTAGACGAATCTGTTTATTTTGCGGGATTTCTGAGGTTAATGTTGTACGGTTGCTATAGTACTGGTAAGAGGATAGTTCTGTTAACACAGTTTTCCTTGGTACATTTGTATGTGAACTTCCCTTTGTAGTAGTACAGTGCACACATGCATACTGAGGTTTTGCAATAGAATTTGGGTAATGCTCCAATCCTTGGAGAACTGTCGAGTGTAAGATTATAAAGGTTGTCAGGCCTTTGTATGTGTTACTCATAGCGTATATCTAGACCTGTGTGTTGGAGTGAGAAGAAATAAGGCCAGGCAAAATTGTTTCCACACACACACACACACACAAACATGCACATACACGCACATGTACACACGCGCGCACACGCACACACACACACACACACACACACACACACACACACACACACTTCTTTGGCCATTCTGTTCAACTATTATTTTTCATAATAATAAATGGGGAGTGCAATATGGTGTCTGTACACATGTCTGCTGTGTGTAGGAGAGTTGTTCCGTGGAGCGGAGTGTCATAAGACTCATCAGATCGTTTGTGGACCTTGTCTATGTACTTGTGGAACGTTTCAATGATGAATAATGAAAAATGACCTCCCTCCCACGTCATATTTAAAACCACTGGACGATAAACTGTGAATCAAATTCGCATAGTCTAACGTAAGAAATCAGATTATCGAGGGTAAGAAGTCAGATTATCGAGGTTTCCTATATATTTAACTAGTACAGTGAAACCTCTCTAACCCGATACTCAATGGGACCTGAGAATAATGTTGGATTAGGAGGTTGTTGGATTATGGAGGGCCTGTCTTCGTACTTATGTATGGTGACTGTACCTCATGTAATGGTCGGATTAGAGAGAATGTTGGATTATAGAGGTGTTGGATTAGCGAGGTTTCACTGTAATGATGGATGTATCTCTAAATGTGGTCAGATTGTAGATGAAGTTGGATTATATAGTGATTATCAATGTAAGTGCAGCTGCATAGTTTTAGTTGGCAGAGTGTTAATCCACCTCACTTTTCACCTCTGAAGAATCCACCCTGGTTTATGTAGGTAGATATCAAGCAGCTTAATCACTTGATAAATTTTAACCTGGACAAACATGGTTGGGCCTATCAACACGTCTGCTTCTACGTTAGTGTAGCATTTTTAAACGGATAAATTCTTTCCTAATAGAAGTGACATACGATGTGGATTTTTTCTAACGTAATAATTGTTTCCTAAAGCTCGCATGAATAAAGTGCTCGATGGAGAAGCTATCTTCCTCTATTGTACTCTTTCTCATTCATTGTTGGCCTCATCAGCTCCTTGGTGTGCTTATGCTAGTGGTTGGTCAATGTGCATTACTCTGAGTTCAGCACTCTGACTTGTATGTGTGTGTGTGTTTGATTTTGTTGCTGGTCTCAAATTGACAGTTCAGCATAGATAGCTTTGAACACACACACACACACACACACACACACACACACACACACACACACACACACACAGATACATACACTCGTGCATGTACATACATAAACACACATACACACACGTGCACACACACACACACACACACACCTGCATTATACTTGAGTGGATTCTATCACATATACCTATTCATCATATGTGTGCACAATATGGTTAGTATAGTTACAAAGTGTGTTGCCAAGCATTATCATAATACTGTTCAAGAGTGCAGCTGGTGGTAACAGACTGTACACCATCGCAAAGGAGCCACTCTGGTGCTTCTATTCATGCTAGTAGTTGACCTCCAGCTACAAAGGAATCCCTATCCATCCCTCCTTTCCTCTCTTCTTGTGTGTTTTCAACTGGAAGTACGAGCCCCGCCATTGTGTACACAGACTATAGAGGAGGCTGGAAACAGCTATACAGATGTGAGAGAAAAGTAATTTTCAGATTGGCAAGTGTGAGGAATTGTGTTATTGTGACCGGCCTTTCAGTTTCTCCACTTGGTCTGGGTCACTCCAACATCGGTCGGCGGGCTTTGATCAAATGTGTCAGGGTCGGTCATCACGGGTGCAATGTTTGCTTATGTATGTTTAATGTATAATACATCCCAAACACTCCCTACCCCACACACACAGCTGTATCTCTCTCAGCCACACCCACATTTGAAGCCCCTCCTCCTGCCACACACATTTCAAGCCCCTCCTCCTACCACACCCACACTTGTACTATTTGACCACACCCATTCTCCAAGCCCCTCCTCCTATCACCCCCACACTGGTAGCATTCTTGGCTTGTTATAGAGTCATAGGGGAAATTCCCCTTTCCACTAACTAATTCCTCCATCTTCTTCTTTACATTGGTTATCCTGGCATTACTTCACCACCTGTCCCCTTTAGCAATACCCTTGTCCCCTAGAAACACATCTCATCTCCCTAGCAACTCATAATTTACTAAAAGCTCTGTTCTTATGCTAACAAGCCACTGCTCATCAAGTTCACACATGGTGTCTTGTATTGAATCGAATATCGCTGACTCTCATCCTTTATAACTCATGTTTAAGAAATTTCCCTGTGAGAATCCCCGAACAGCAAAGCTTTCGTCATCCACCGGCTTGATCTAACTTACCATCACTGTCTCTTGTTTCCTGATAGTACATCCTGCCCAAGAGCTTCTTCCAGTCACAATGACATCAGTGTGGATTTGTGATGTAATCTATAGAGCGGACTACCTGGACATGTGATTATGTAGGAAACAGGCTTTTTGCATGTGTACGTATATATGTACACACAGATGTACGTACACATACAACACAACACACACACACACACACACACACACACACACACACACACACACACACACACACACACACACACACACACAGATATACATACACATGTACGTACACACACACACACACACACACACACACACACATGCATGCACCCATGTATGTACAAATGCATACACATGCACATGCAAATACAATACAATCTCATTAGTAGCTCTGACTGTTTTTGCTCGCAAACACAAACCATTACATTCTTTGATCTGTAC
>OZ026551.1:5377373-5379873 GCA_964020155.1 Chondrilla cf. caribensis | reverse complement strand
CATTGAAACGATATCTTACATATTAAAACAATATATTACCTATTACAATAATATAGATATTATCTCGAATAAACTTGAGCATTCCAAGCATATTTAACGTGTAGTTGATGCACTGAAGGTTAATTTGATATTTTTGTTTCTCCTTTTCGTACTCTTTTCTGGTTTTGAAGTCGTTTTTGAGTGTTCAGAATGGAGTAAATGGATCGCTAATAGCCCTCTTTGCTACACAGATACACAAATGTGCACACGCACACACATACACATACACACATGCAAACACACATGCACACATACACATGAAAGCATGTATACATACACACACACATTTTGGCACTTGTTTTGTTTCTTTTGTATGTACAAGACATGTGCATGTGTGTCTACGTGTGTGTGTGTGTGTGTGTGTGTGTGTGTGTGTGTGTGTTTGTGTGTATGTGTGTGTTTGTGTGTGTGTGCACGCATGCGTGTGTGAATGAAATAGAATCTACCTGTAACTCACCCTTGTGGAAGAATTTTTCTCCATTGCACACATGTATGTACTCAAAATGTAATTACTTTGAGTACATAGTTTGTAGTTTGTCTAATGAATTGAATTATAAATGCCTCTTAATTCAGTAGGAATTGGTGACAAATGACATAACAAGCAACCAATCATTTAGTTCTCATTCATTAAACGATATATTAGATTGGAAGTAGATGTTTTAAGTTCGTGTGTGTGTGTGTGTGTGTGTGTGTGTGTGTGTGTGTGTGTGTGTGTGTGTGTGTGTGTAGTGTGTGTAGTGTGTGTGTGTGTGTGTGTGTGTAGTGTGTGTGTGTGTGTGTGTGTGTGTGTGTGTGTGTGTGTTTGTGTGTGTGTGTGTGTGTGTGTGTGTGTGTGTGTGTGTGGTGCTCATGTGATATGAATACACACATGCACAGTACACATACAAGCAAGAACAGTTCAGCAGTAATACCAGCTAATCACTGGAAGCTTGCTTTGAGCTCACTGCAAGTAAGCAAACGGTTTGTGCTGTGTGTGCACTAGATGTAAGAGGCCCAGCCATAAGACTACTGTGTCACTGGAAGGCTTCCTCTGATGTGTGAGGTTCTTATGATTTAAATGAAATTTAATCTCTGCTTCCATTTTATCTGGTATATGTCATTGGACTCGCCAAAGCAATTTGATATTGCGAGTTTAATAAGATTTTATATGGCTAGCCAGTGTGTATGGGTGTGTGTGGGTATGTTTGTCTGTGTGTGTGTGTGTGTGTGTGTGTGTGTGTGTGTGTGTGTGTGTGTGTGTGGTGTGGTTATGTTTGTCTGTGTGTGTGTGTGTGTGTGTGTGTGTGTGTGTGTGTGTGTGTGTGTGTGTGTGTGTGTCTGTGGTGTGTGTTTGTGTGTGGTTACTTATGCATGTTGGTGTTTCTGTTTCCATTTGTTTATCAGCTGTGTACACATGAACACAATTACAGTTATCTCAAACTCTACTGTGTGAGCTGTTATTCTTCCTCAACAAGGTTTGTAGGAACATTTCTCCCTTATGTTCTATAATGAGGATTGATTACAGCTGCAAATTGACTACAATAGAATGAGTTAGCAACTGAGGTTAAGTATGCAGGCTATGTCTGATTGCATCATATTCATTGCCACCAGCTGTTCACTTATATCAGTATACCCGGTACATGTGTACAATTTGTACAGTAGACACAGTACATACAGTACACACAGTACACACAGTACATACAGTACACACAGTACATACGGTAAGAACAGAGTACATACAGTACACCAGTTCTCTTCCTGTTTACACAAAAAAAGCTTGTGTTATCATTCTTTGTGGTGATAATTAGTAAACAATAATAAGTAAACAATAAACAAAGGTTGTTTTCACACATTATCCTCAAGAGACTGAACAGGTGGTAGGTAGCAGGGTGATACCCTATTACACACTGCTTGTATGTACAGGTCTGGAGTATTGTGATGTGTGTGGGTGATTTCAGTCATCACCAGGAGCACTACATGGGTTACTTCCTGTGTGAGGCCAATGTAGTGTTGCCTATGCACTCCTGGTGCACATCTGAATGGTGTGTTTGAGTAAATGAGTGGAAGGGAGAGAGTGGGCACGTGAACGAATGTTCCCCCCAGTGGTTATGTTGGTAGTCAGGGAAGCAAGTGAAGGAAGGTGAGTGAACAGCTGCTTCTTCCTTTGTCTGATGTGAGGAGGGAGGAAGATGGAAGAAGAGTGTGAGGGAAAAAGAGCACTTTTCCATCCAATGATTGAGAGAATTTGATACTAGGCTTCTTCAATGAGATGTGAAAATGAGCCAAACTTCAATGAAATGTGAAAATTAGCCAACAGCCTCAAATTATCAGATCTGATCCTCTTGGGAACTTGCATGGCTTGGTTCACCTACAGCAACCCACATCAAATTGAATCAGGCTAACCTGTAAGGTGAAGATTGGCATTGGGTCTTTTGATAGGAGGTGTATCTCTGGCAAAGTGGATTATGAGGTGTGTCTGGGG
>OZ026551.1:5372373-5374873 GCA_964020155.1 Chondrilla cf. caribensis | reverse complement strand
TACATACATACTTCACCACCTTCAGCTTCCTGTCTGACAGGTTCTCAGAAAGTATTTCTCAATTTCATCATTGTGGCCTTTACTGTATTTCAAATGCGGTTACCTAGGTTACATGGCCGCAGTGTCTGCACCCCCTCTCACAGTAAGGAAACGCTAACTCAACGCTTTACAAACCTGTGGTTGAGGAATTCCGTCTAAATTTAACTGAAATCAAAATGTATGGTTTTTTTCAATACAATTGTCGGAAGATCCATTTAATCATGTTTTCTGATCACTGTGTCACACTGGGAATGACGAAGGTTTCAATGCGGGCGAGATTCAGTTTCTAGTATTGTCACAACTTGTACCGTACGTGACGCTTGTACACAGGAGTAGTCATCCGATTAGTGGAGTCACACCGTCCGTCTGTATAATCTACCCACATGTTGAAACATTCCCATCACTGTAGACTGTATTGAGTGAACCTCTATAGTTTACCCACATGTTGAGATCTCCCCATCATTGTAGACTGTACTGAGTGGACCTCTATAATCTACCCACACGTTGAGATCTCCCCATCATTGCAGACTGTATTGAGTGAGCCTCTATAATCTACCCACATGTTGAGATCTCCCCATCATTGTAGACTGTACTGAGTGAACCTCTATAATCTACCAACATGTTGAGATCTCCCCATCACTGTAGACTGTACCGAGTGAACGTCCATAATCACCGCAGTTACAACATTGTGTACATAAGTGAATTTCACCTTCTTTCAGTGGTACATACGTACTTCACATGTATAGCCAATTCTCACTCTACCACCCCACGAGCTGCACTCCTATTCATCTTCAGTGGCACAATTGGTGAAATTTAGACATCGTTGTAAGGCTATCTGAGACTGAGTACATCATTCATACCTGCACTACCTACTGTTCAGCCATTGATAGAATGAATACATACAGGTATGCAGTACACTAACAGTATCTGTGGACTATGTGAGGGAGCATGTGAAACCAGCTAGGTACCACCTGTTGTGTGAATGGATCAGTGAGAGATCCAGTGACACCTTAAACCTGCAATGTGTGACGTGTGGGTGGATGTGTGTGTTCTGTACAGTTATGTACGTACGTACGTATGTATGCTGTGTGTGTACATGCGTGTGTGTTTCTGAGTGTTTTTGTGTGTGCGCGCGCGCGTGTGTGTGTGTGTGTGTGTGTGTGTGTGTGTGTGTGTGTGTGTATGTGTGTGTGTGTGTGTGTACGTGTGTGTGTGTGCATACTTGTGTGAACATGTCATCAATAGCCTTCATACCTCACGGATCATGCATGTACACAGAACACGTAGAGGATGAGACAACTTATTGTAGACAAATATTCCAAAAATATTTTTCTGAATCGATAAATACAGCAGTTGAAAAAGCAACTATTTTGTGCACACGTGGTACCTCCAGGTCGTATTACTGTGTTCACGAAGTCAAGTAACATCACCAACCTGTTTGGTGAACATGTACATGCTAACACGTACACTTATTGGGTGGTTGCCAATAGCAACAAGACTAATTCAGCTCTCAGTTTGTGTATGCATGGGACCTGTCTGCAGTGGTGACACTTATCTCTGTGTTGTGACCATCCCAAATACACACCTACATACTTGTGCTGGCTGTACTGTGTGTACTGTATGTACTGTATGTACTGTATGTACTGTGTGTACTTTTGTTCTGAGTGTACTGTATGTGCTGTGTGTACTATATGTACTGTACGTATGTACTGTGTGTACTGTATGTGCTGTATGTACTGTGTGTACTTTTGTTCTGAGTGTACTGTATGTGCTGTGTGTACTATATGTACTGTACGTATGTACTGTGTGTACTGTATGTGCTGTATGTACTGTGTGTACTGTGTGTACTGTATGTACTGTGTGTACTGTATGTACTGTATGTACTGTATGTTCTGTGTGTACTGTATGTGCTGTATGTACTGTGTGTACTGTGTGTACTGTATGTACTGTGTGTACTGTATGTACTGTATGTACTGTATGTACTGTGTGTACTGTGTCTACTGTATGTACTGTATGTACTGTATGTACTGTAGTCAGATTTTTATAGCATATAGCTTGCATACACCCACACAGACAACCCACAGGTAACGTAGAATACCAAGTGTACCATTTCCTACTAGTTAGTAGTGGACAAGTTGATCTCACCAGTGTCATTTGTCCCTCTCTCCCTCTCTGAGCTGTCCCTGTGTGTGGGATTCAGAACTTTGATGTAGATAACATCTGCCCCTAATCAGTGAATGTAATATTCCCTAACAGCTTGATTGGAAATGTCACCTAACAGACATGATTAATGATCCGCAGTTATAATCGCAATGATTTGAGAGATTGAACCCAATGGAGGGATTGTGTGGGAAAAACCTCGTGTGCGGAGGGGATTATAAATACAGTCTTTAATTCTTTTTTTGATGTTTTGATCCTTGAGAGGGTGTGTGTTACACTCCGACTTGTCTGGTAAGTACGT
>OZ026551.1:5359873-5362373 GCA_964020155.1 Chondrilla cf. caribensis | reverse complement strand
GTGCATGTGTGTGTATGTGTGTGTGTGCGTGTTTGTGTGTATGTGTGTGTACAGTATTTGTGTCTTATCTGTGTATGGTGCATACTGTACACTGTATGCATGCATAATATTAGGTACAGTATACGTATGTACAATATTTGTCAGTTTGTAAGGATTTCACTTCCTTCATCAACCTTCCTTCTGCACTCCTACATTCGACACAGTCCTACGTTGACATGATACTGAAGAACAGGTGGCTGGTCCTGATGGGGGCCAAAGGGTCTTTCAAGACAAAAATGGCTAACCACATGGTACGATTTCTTTCCAACAAACTCTTTGGAGTACCAAACAAATATGTCACTTTTAGTATGGATACAGATGGAACTCAGGTGTGTGTGTGTGTGTGTGTGTGTGTGTGTGTGTGTGTGTGTGTTTGTGCATGTGTGTGTGTGTGTGTGTGTGTGTATGTGTGTGTGGTTGTATACGTATGAAGCAACAATCACTTACTCTGCATACATGAATACAGTCTGTAGTCTTCCTTGATTAAAATTGAATTTAAAATGGAAATGGTTGCTAGGATACCACTGACCTTTTTAGAGAACCGTTCTGTAGCCAGTATGCACCAGTGCACATGACCCCATTTTCATATTATGTCATGTTGCATTCACAAGTGCACTACACACACATACACCCTTAAATAGACACACTCATGCACACTCTCCCACACTCAGCCATATGTCTGCTATTGTTGGAAGAATTCCTTTATCCTTTACTTTATTTTCAATAGATTTCAAGTGTTCTTGAGTGGTTTCAGTCCAATGTTGAAAAGTAAGTCTCTGGTCATGTTGCCACTGCTGATTAGATTAGTTGTAGGGTTTTCCTCTTTGAAAAGAATGTGCTTCTGTAGCATTTGTTGTTTTATTATGAATACAAATACCACGATAACGGTCACGTACACAGGTACACACACACGCACACATACGTACACACACACACACATGTACACATATGTATACACACATGTAAACGTACATACACACACCCGTACGTACACACATGTACACGTACGTACACACACACACACACGTACGTACACACACACACATGTACACATACGTACACACACACACACACACACACACACGTACATACACACACACATGTACACATACGTACACACACACACACACACACACACACACACACACACACACACACACACTTACTGTATGTACAAATCGCAATGTACTCATGTACACAGTCACTATGTGCATAGTATATTCACACTACTGCTATTACTTGCACGTTCTACTATGTATCCCAATATAGCCCACAGACACACATAGTACTGGTTGACGGTGTGTTCGAATGCAACGGTGTCGAACAGATACTCAATGCAGCAAGTCTCATGGAGACGAAGCCATACCTGTTGATCACTATTGCGCAAGCTCACAGTCGGGGGTCTTCCCTCCACAGCCTCATGTTCCGATTCCCAGTTCGAATGATCAGCTGCACGCCTCAGAGCGAGCCAGTCAGTCACGTGTTGCCACGGCAACTAAGAAAACAGTTCATGGAGTTAAAGGCCCATCGAAAGTGAGTCTTGGGTTGGGTTTACGTAAAACGACACCAACTTGGCATTATTCACATTTTGGGACATTACTACTTGCTGTGTGTATTTTCATTTATCTGCTGTAAGTCATGAACTGTATGTGGAAGATATGTATTTGTGGGTTTAAAAGACTCATCAAGTCATTACTGTGTGCACCAGTGGATTCTTGTACGGATGTAATGCCAGATTAAAGGGTGTAGTTGATGATAAATGGCGGATTAGAGGGTGTAGTCAATAAAAAATGGTAGATTGATTGAGACTCATTGGGAAAATTGCCCAATTTGTTTTCAGCTCTTTCGTTACTTTCTGTTCATGATGTTTGTAGTATTCAAGACATTGTGAGAATGTTATTGAAAGTTTTTTGGCTTCATTGTTTAGGGATAACATTGATTCGTCAGTCACACAGCTCATTCATTGGTTACCACGGCTACTTGACTATCTGAATAGTGTGATCGTCAAGTTTCACTCAGCAACTGTTGCTTTAGGTGAATATCACACACACACAAACACACACACACACACACACACACACACACACACACACACACACACACACATGATGATAAACTTCAATTTCTCTGTAGGTCCAGCCATTTTTCTTCCCTGTCCACTACACCTTGCTCCATATGACCTGGAGCACTGGTTCATTAGCCAATGGAATCACTTTATCGCACCCTATGTCCGCGGCTCCGTGATGGCAGGAGTGGAGGTACACACTACTGTGTGGGCGTGGCATACTGTACATTGTGTGGGCGTGTGGGCGTGGCATACTGTACATTGTGTGGGCGTGGTATACTGTATATTGTATGAGCGTGGCAAGTACTGTGTGGATGTGGTATACTGTACGTACATTGCGTGGGAGTAACAAGTACTGAGTTTGTGTGGCAGTGTTTACATGTGCAAGCATGACAA
>OZ026551.1:5344873-5357373 GCA_964020155.1 Chondrilla cf. caribensis | reverse complement strand
CACACACACACACACACATGCACACACACATGCACCCACACACACGTATACACCCACCCACCCACCCAACACAGACACACACACACACACACACACACATGCACACACACATGCACACACACACACGTATACACCCACCCACCCACCCCACACACAGACACACACACACACACATGCACACACACACACGTACCCATACACACTCACCCACCCACCCACACACACACACACCACACACACACACGCGCACACACACGTACCCACACACACTCACCCACCCACACACACACACAAACACACACACACACACACACACACACACACACACACACACACAACATAGAAGACATTGATATTATAATTATCACAATTCAATGAAAAAACAAAATATGCAAAACGTCTATTAAATGTCATTGAATACAAAGAGTACATTGGCTAATACATTAATTTATGCTGAAATAAGTGAGCATGACTACAGGTGCATGAAAATGACTGCCAGTAACAAAATAGCTCCCCAAATAGCCAGAAAATATCTGCAAAAAGAGAAAAGTTCAAAATGACAGTTATCCTGAGCACAAAATGACATCAACAGGAAATGTGCAAGTGTGACATCATTGACATTCAGGAAGTACATGACATCATTAACATTCGAGAATAATATTTTATCCCTACATCCTATTGGATAATATTGATGTGAACGAATGTGGGATTACAGGAGTGTACATGTACAAATGTGACATTACCAGAGTGTACATGTACTGTACAAATGTGCCATTACAGGAGTGTACATGTACAAATGTGACATTACAGGAGTGTACATGTACATATGTGACATTACAGGAGTGTACATGTACATATGTGACATTACAGGAGTGTACATGTACAAATGTGACATTACTGGAGTGTACAAGTATGTAAATACAAATGTAACATTGGGGACCCTTCATCAAGCATGACATCACCGAACCATCCAGGATGACATACAACATTCACCAACCCTAGATAACAGCAACCACGTGTTGACTTCAATCTGATGACTCTCGTGTGTAAAAATGCAATCATAAATCAATTTTCTAACACAGGTCCCAGGAGTGTGATGACACAGCCAGAGAAGTAATCCTAACATACTTGACCAAACTGGCCCACGGGTAGAGGTGACCACCCCCACTAGAGTAGAAAGTGCATACGTATACTCATCAATTACAAGGTACATGTAATAAAGCAGGTTTTTTTGGAGCCTTACATCATATGAATTCTAAGTTGAGCAACCAACCATGTTAATACAGATCACCACATACTAAGTGCTATAGGCTTACATAGTAACACCTTGTTGATTATTGTACACTGTTTGGTATGTATGGTAGTAATGAAAACGTGGGAAGCCAGTGCAAAGCCATGCAAGTGCAAAGCCCTACAAGTGCAGGATGTGGTCAAGATTTTGTCACCCAAAGAGTAACTGGTATATGGCTTCCTCTTTGATGTGCATATTATCAGCAGAAGCTGTCAATGACTTCCATTGTGAACACCTATAGATAGCTAAAGGAGCAGTAGATTCAGTAGTAGTTACCGCAGGTTGGAGTGGAGATTGAAGAGAACGTTTGAGAAGAAATCTATATTTGGTCCTCACAAGCTGCAGTGAATAATCACTCTGAGCGTGAGCCAAGTGCTGGGATAGAGAAGAGTCATAGAGCAGTGGGATACACAAGAGTTGCTTAAAGTTTCACTTGTGAGAGAGACCAGTGTGTAACTTTAGGAGCTTCACTCAAGTTAGTCTAAGAACACAGGCCCAGATACAGGGACTGCACTAAGATAGGAATTTGTCTGGAACACATCAGAGCAAACATAGCTGAAAACCCGAGGTGAGATCTACAATTCCTGCATCTTGTTTCGCTGTACGTAGTAAGATACTTAGATACCCAGAAGTGATTGTTAGTACTAGCATTCAGTGATTCTTAACACTCCTTCTCAATCACTGCTTACAGCGTCTCAAACGAATGTAAAACCAGACTTACTCTTGCCAGGAGTGCATTGTAGAACTACTTTACTGAGCACTTTTCTATTGATGTGCAATGACAATCTTGCCAAATGTTCAGTTCTTTGGTCATAGATAGGTACACAGTTATAGTATCTATGTTGTAATACACAAATGTATGAAGGAATTAGTTTACATTCGATCCATCGAGTGTAAATCATCCATTTGTCACAACTTGAATATACGAGTGGAAAGGAATTTGACTGCAAGTACGTGACCACCTTTCTCCCCAGAGTGGCGAGTGGGTGGTTTGAGACGAGACTAGTGATGAAATCAGTAGAATGTTTAGAAAAATAATATAAAATTGGAGGGAAGTAGGTCACAAGCCAGTGCTTGAGAAGTGTGGGAGATTGGGAAGTGTACACACACACCAGATTCAAGGTCCATCCCTAAAAGGAGCCAACAATAGACTACAATACAGCACTACAGAGGTTTCGCATGACTGACATATCCTGGTCATGAAAGACTGTCTAACAGGCCACGTTTTAGAACTGTTAAGGAAATCGAGAATTATTATTTGTGGCCTCTGAAGGACATAGTGAATGGGGTGCATGGTTTGGTGTGTATGTGTGTATGTATCTATGTATGTGTGTGCCTGTGTGTGTGTGTGTGTGTGTGTGTGTGTGTGTGTGTGTGTGTGTGTGTGTGTGTGTGTATGTGTGTGTGTGTGTGTGTGTGTGTGTGTGTGTGTGTGTGTGTGTGTGTGTGTGTGTGTGCGTGCATGCGTGCATACATCCATATATATGATCCCTGAATTTTAACCCTCCATTAGATTGACACACGTAACTGGGACAATATGCACATAAAGACAAGATTCTTCAATACCTCCCAAGGATGGTCTCCATCAATAAAACTACTTCAAACTATCGCAATTGTTTGCCTCGTATTTCAATCAGTTTCATCACAAGATGATCTCGATCCTGAGGACATCGTCCACTTTGGACCGAGTGATGTTAAGAATGAAACAGATCCAACGGCTCCACTGAATTCTGTAATCCTCGGGGGTCTCTTCAACCTTCATGCCGGTGAGGAGTGTAATCGCTTCAGACCCCACAACTTCCAGAGAGCCATGGCTATGGTGTATGCCGTCGAACTGATCAACAAGAACGCCAGTCTTCTTCCCGGGGTGCAGCTATGCTTCGCTATCCACGATACTTGCACTGATCGAAACACAGCCCTTAGAGCGGCCCTCACGTTTCTCCCACAAGACACGTCATTGGATGTAAACGTGACCCAAGACACAAGTGGAATAGTTGGAGCTGCAATCAGCCCTAACTCCATCGCTGTCGCGTCCATCGTTCAGTTGTTTGAGATTCCGCAAATCAGCTACGCATCCACGGCAGAGGTACTCAGCAACAAGGACCGTTATCCTTACTTCTTCCGAACTCTTCCCACGGACGAACAACAAACACAGGCAATCGCTGACATCGTGAGATATTTTAACTGGACCTACGTGACCATCATACATACGGATGATGAGTACGGGAGAGGTGGTGCACAGATGCTGACCCGAGAAATTGAGAACCGCACGACCAGTTGCGTTGCTCTGAGAATGTCACTACCACGAACGGCCTCACAAGAGGATTACGATGAAGTCATAAACATGATGATGAAACCTCTGAAAGACAGAGCGACAGCAACTGTCATATTCGGACAGCGTGAAACAGCCATCGGGGTGTTGGAGGCGTGGGAGAGGAGGCAGGCGCGCGGGGACATCAATCGAACGGTGACCTGGATAGCGTCTGATGCATGGGCCACCACACTACCCCCACGCTACCACAAAACAGCATTGGGGATGCTTGGGGTAACCCCCTTTTCCAATCGCAGTTCTGGATTCGACAATTGGTTTAAAAACCTGAGCCTTACCAACACGGCAGGTAGTCCATGGTTCAACGAGTTCTGGGAATTTGCATTCAACTGTAGTTTGACACCTGGAGGAAGAACTCAGAGAGCTCCATGCGACAGGAACATACGTTCACTTGCAGAATTCACAGATTATTCCCAAAACGACAAGGTCTCGTTCACCATTGATGCAGTCCTGGCATTCGGACATGCTCTCCACGCAATGCAGGAGGACATTTGTGGGGCGAATGCCTTGGGACTTTGTAGCGAAATGACAGAACCGAGATCGAACAGAGTGAAAGGTGAAGTCCTGAGGGAGTATTTGAGAAACGTGTCTTTCAGAGCAGAATCTATGGATGAGTTGAAATTTGATAAAAACTTTAACGCAGAAGGCAGCTACACCATCGTGAACCTTCGTAAGAGTGACAACGGAGAGGTGACAAGGCTTCATCATGTTGGTGAGTGGAGGAGCAAAGATTTGTCCCTTGAGGATGCAATGATCCATTTTAACACGCCATCTGGACGGCCGCCGCGATCATTCTGCAGTGAGCAATGTGCGCTGGGAGAGTTTAGATTTCCAATGAGAGATGAGCCATGTTGCTGGGAGTGTAGGAAGTGTGGGCAGAACGAAATCAGTGACGGTCGCACATGCACACTGTGTCCGAAAGACCGAACGCCAGATGACACTAGATCCTTCTGTATGGATCTGCCACAGACATTCTTCGGGTGGTCCAATCCCATCGCTATCGTTCTCCTGACGCTCTCTGGGATTGGAATCGTGATTGCAGTAGTGGGGGTGATCATATACCTGATCTACTGGAGGACAAAACTCATCAAGTCAACCAGCCGGGAGCTCATGGCTCTCATCCTCTTGGGTATTATACTGTGCCTCGTCATGACCGTACCGTACGTCGGGGAGCCAAATGAAGTAAACTGCGGACTCCAACGTGTCGGTTACTACTTCTGTATCACTCTGTGCTTTGGAGCTCTGCTCATCAAAATGAACAGAATTCATCGAATCTTCAACAAAAAAACGCTTTCTCTCAAACCGCCTCGTTTCATCTCATGGCAGAGTCAGCTCGTGTTCGTGGCCATAATTGTCATAATCAACATTACAATGGCTGTAATCTGGTTGGTTGTCGAGCCGCCTGTGGTTATCATGGTGAGGAGAGGCAGGGAAATCGAACTCCGCTGCGGGTTCAACAGGTTCGCCGGGCCCACTGTGGAGAATGCCTTTGTGTTCATGCTTCTCGCAGGTTGTGTGTATTTCGCCATCCGAACAAGAAAAGTACCGTGTGAGTACAACGAAACACGCTTCATCAACATAACAGTCTTCTCGGTGCTACTGATATGGCTGGCATACATTCCCATATACTACGGAACAACAGAGCTCTCCCCAGATATCTACATCACCTCTCAAGTCCTCAGCGGCCTTTTTATAGCCTCCATAACATTCACGTTTCTTGTCATGCCCAAGGTGTTCATGTTGATTGTGAAGAGACGGACGGAGATACGCTCAACTCTGTCGATGGCCAAACACAGCATCACGTTAAAACCAACAGGTGTGGACGAGACTGTTGAGAACGGAATAGAGTCGAAGGATGGTGACTTCGGTGAGTTTATGGTAGGAGTGTAGTGATAAGTGTGTGTGTGTGTGTGTGTGTGCGTGTGTGTGTGTGTGTGTGTGTGTTTGAATGTTTGTGCGTGCGGCCTGTAAAGCCTTGTGTCAAATGTTCCATCACGGATGTCAGAAACCCATTCCAATTTCACCCACAGAAGCTGTAACGTCAAAAAATGACAAAGAGTCGGAAAAGGAGGACAAGGCTATCCAAACTCTCTCATATCCTGATGACCTGAAGGAGAACCAAATGCAGGAAGATTCTAGTTTGACATCCAGAGAAATAGAAGAGACAGTACATGCCAACGATGTCAACAACAACGACAATGAAACCAACAACAACAACAGCAACAACATGTCATCGATGTCAGAGGAGAGTGGGCTTGAGAGTCAGACTGATGTGTAACTACCCTTCATATTGTTCTCAAAAAACTCACAGAACCATAGTAATGCCTTCAGTACATTACTGTACAATTATGCATACATATGTGTACGTAATACACATTTTTACATATTGTACATATCACACATTATATACATACATATACACATATATACTATATACTTACATCAGATATTATTTATGTGTTATATATATTCTACATTTTGTATTGTTGTATTTATATACAGTATGATAGGGATCATTGTAGCAACAGAACCTGTGTACATCTGTATTACATATGCAATTTGTAGTATATCCTGTTTTGTATTGTAATTATACATTTTGCTGGAGCATGTAATACGTTATACAGCGAATTCTTGTTAATCTGCTACTGCTTCATCCACCAAACCTTTTAATCCACAATTTCCCAGTACCAATATAATGTACAAGTACCAATGAATATCCATTAATCCACCAAACTTGTTAATCCACCATATTCTTTGAAAACGAATTGTGGCGGATTAACGAGTATTCACTGTACATAGGTTAATGGCAAGAATGCACATACAACAGATGCGAGTACACATGTAAATGTTGTATTGCCCATTTGGGAAGGATACACAGGGAATGGATCCTTGGTATGGGACACCGAGAGCGAAGCCTGAGGTGTTTGTGAACATACATATAGATTATGTATATTATACGTATGGTTAAGAGACACAGGTGATAGAACCCTACCACGGGACATCCAGAGTGAAGCCTGAGGTGTTTTTGTATGTACATGTGGACTATGTGTAATGCTAGCTAAGAGACACAGGGGATAGGTCCCTTATATAGGATGCTGAGAGCTAAGCTTGAGGTGTTTTGTATGTACATGTGGACTATGTGTAATGCTAGTTAAGAGACACAGGGGATAGGTCCCTTCTATGGGACACCCAGAGTGAAGCCTGAGGTGTTTTTGTAAGTACATGTGGACTATGTGTAAAGTTAGCTAAGGGACACAGGCAGTATGTCACTGCTATGGGATGCCGAGAGCTAAGCTTGAGGTGTTTTTGTATGTACATGTGGACTATGTGTAATGCTAGCTAAGAGACACAGGGGATAGGTCCCTTATATAGGATGCTGAGAGCTAAGCTTGAGGTGTTTTGTATGTACATGTGGACTATGTGTAATGCTAGTTAAGAGACACAGGGGATAGGTCCCTTCTATGGGACACCCAGAGTGAAGCCTGAGGTGTTTTTGTAAGTACATGTGGACTATGTGTAAAGTTAGCTAAAAGACACAGGCAGTATGTCACTGCTATGGGATGCCGAGAGCTAAGCTTGAGGTGTTTTTGTATGTACATGTGGACTATGTGTAATGCTAGCTAAGAGACACAGGGGATAGGTCCCTTATATAGGATGCTGAGAGCTAAGCTTGAGGTGTTTTGTATGTACATGTGGACTATGTGTAATGCTAGTTAAGAGACACAGGGGATAGGTCCCTTCTATGGGACACCCCGAGTGAAGCCTGAGGTGTTTTTGTGTGTACATGTGGACTATATGTGAATGCTAGTTAAGAGACACAGGGGATAGGTCCCTGCTATGGGATGCCGAGAGCTAAGCTTGAGGTGTTTTGTACGAACATGTGGACTGCATGTGAATGCTAGTTAAGAGACACAGGGGATAGGTCCCTTATATGGGTTGCCGAGAGCTAAGCTTGAGGTGTTTTGTACGTACATATGTACGTACGTACGTACATGCAGACTGTCTGAATGTTTGGTAAGAGATACAGGAGATAGGTCCTTCTATGGGATGTCAAGAAGGACGCTCAAGGCTTACTAAGAATAGGATCAATTCATGTGTTTCCTTCCCAAAGGTGACATAAATAACATGCATCCAGATTGGTCACTTGCTGACCTTTTGATAGCTAATTAATTAACCAATTGTCACATCTGGGGATCTCAGGGATACACAGGATGTGAATCAGTGTGTCAGTGTCTTTGGTGCTGTAACCAATCAGGAGATGTGAGTATGTACATGCCTGGGTGAGCATGGAGAAAATGTCATAGAACCTCTCTATTATGGACACCTTGAGGTCGGAATAAGGTATTTGATACAGTAGAACCTCTCTATTGAGGACACCCTGAATTAGAAATTAGGTATGAAATACAGTATAATCTCTCCACTAAGGACACCATGAGTTTGGAACACGGTACTCAATAGAGTAGAACCTCTACATTGAGGACACCCCGAGTTAGGAATTAAGTACGAAATACAGTATAGTCTCTCCACTAAGGACACCATGAGTATGGAATACGGTATTCAATAGAGTAGAACCTCTACATTGAGGACACCCTGAGTCCACGTTCTGTAGGTATAGCGGATACAGAAATACATCTTCCAGTGGAGGGATTAGGTACACACTAAATCTGACAGATTTCAAAACATGTCATAATTGGATTGTCGACAAGAGGCATCCTGTTTACTGCTGACTTAGGGACCCATACAAATGAACACGCACACATTTGCAAGGATTTACGTCACCACAACTGAACAACCAAGATGTATGAAGCTGGGTAGTGAGCATCAAGCAGAACGTAGAACGTTCAGTTTTATATGATTAGTACTGTATATCACGTATGTATGCACACACACACACACACACACACACACACACACACACACACACACACACACACACACACACACACACACACAAAAGTATATGTATGCACACACAAATATATACAGTATTGAAGGAACACACACACATTGATAATCTTGAACAAACACTACTATTACTTCATACAGAAAGTGCTATTCATATTTTAAAATAGTAATACCACCTTATACTCAAAAATACATTGATTGGGATACTGCTGATGTTCCTTGTGTAATTGAATCACACAACGACCACTAATCATGAAGCCGCAAGAATGCACGGCCAACTGTCTAATTAGAGAATATCCACACAACACACACGAGGCGTTGGTAGTCCTGATAAGAGCCTATCTGGGTACTCTGGTGAACAGGTGGTGAAAGGTGTGTTAGTGTGCTCTAGTGTGTTGATATGCTGGTGTGTTATATATGTGTGAGTGTGTTAGTGTGCTAGTGTATTGTGTGCCGGTGTTAGTGTACTGGTGTGCTAGTGTGCTGGTGTTAGCGTGCTGGCGTGCTGGTGTTTGTTTGCTGGTGTTAGTGTGCTGGTGTTAGTGTGCTGGTGTTAGTGTGCTGGTGTTAGTGTGCTGGTGTCGGTGTGCTGGTGTTAGTGTGCTGGTGTCAGTGTGCTAGTGTTAGTGTGCTGATGTGCTGGTGTTAGTGTGCTGGTGTTAGTGTGCTGGTGTTGGTGTGCTTGTGTTAGTGTGTTGGTGTGCTAGTGTTAGTGTGCTGGTGTTAGTGTGCTTGTGTGAGCATGCTGGTGTTAGTGTGCTGGTGTGCTGGTGTGCTGGTGTTAGTGTGCTGGTGTTGGTGTGCTGGTGTTAGTGTGCTGGTGTTGGTGTGCTGGTGTTAGTGTGCCGGTGTTGATGTGTTGGTGCTCTAGTGTTGGTGTACTAGTATGCTAGTGTTAGTGTGTTGGTATGTTGATGCGGTTTGTGTTAGTGTGCTCTAGCTAGTGTGCTGAAGTCTACAAGATCATACTCACGACACAACAACAATTCCTCTCACACAATTCCCAGTGTAGTCTCCCAATTCCTTACTACACTCCATTACAGCATATGTTCATATGTTTATTTTCTAATTCTATTGTTCTAGATGGATGGGCTCCTTCGTATAATTGCAGTGCTTTTTATAAAGAGCATGCTATCGTGGAGATGCCATGGTGAGATGATTTCTTTCTGTGGACCAGCCAGCGTCGTGGACGACATGGACAACTCGTCTGTGGTCCTTTTGGGAGGACTCTTCCCCGTACACGAGTTTGAAGGACACGGAAGAGACAGGTGTGGTCGAAAGATAACAAAGAAGGGATTTCAAAGATCGCTGGGGATGGTGTTCGCAGTTGAACAAGTAAATAACAATGCCTCCCTTCTTCCCGGAATCAAACTTGCGTACGATATTCGCGACACTTGTACAAGCAGTGCTACTGCATTGGAAGAATCGGTTTCCTTTTTACCTGATTCCTCAGGGCAGGGAAAGTGTCTACGAGAAACATATTCCGTGAGCGGAGTGGTAGGACCGTCGTACGGAGAGAACTGCATACCAACACAGAACTTGCTTCGTTTGTTCCAGATCCCTCAGATCACAAACGCTGGTACAGCAATTGAGCTCAGCGACAAGACCAGGTACGACTACTTCTTTCGCACAATTCCTCCAGACACACTCCAAGTCAAAGCTATGTCTGATCTTGTGTCCCACTTCAATTGGACTTACGTCAATGCGGTTTATTCCAATGACGCCTACGGACTCAGCGGAATTGAAGAATTCATCAAACACTTCACCAGTCAAAATGATAGCAACTACTGCATAGCACAGAGGATTGGGATTAGTGGCAACCCTTCAGAGGGTGAAATAAAAGAGATTGTAGAGAAGTTCCGTCAACCGTGGGTATCAAACTCCTCCGTCATAGTTTTCTTTGGACACAGTGAACATGCGAATGCCATATTAAATGAATGGAAGAATAGTACAGGACTGAATCACTTGATCTGGGTAGCATCTGATTCAGCAGCTACAAGTATTGATGAGGTCTACTACAGTCAAGCTCATGGAATGATAGGGGTTGAGCCTTCTTATGAACCCAATACAGACTACGACGAGTGGTTTAAGAGTCTGAGTCTCAACAACACCGCTGGTTCGCCATGGTTTGAGGAATACTGGAAGGCCATCTTCAACTGCAACCAGTCCAATTGTCCTGAAGGGCTGACATTTGGCAATGACAGCACATATTCACAAAACAGCAAGGTGAATTTCACAATGGAAGCAGTACTTGCCTTTGCCAATGCATTGCATCAAGTACACGAAGACTTCTGCAATGGGATACCGGGGTTGTGTGAGGGGATGCTACAAGACGGTGGACGTCGAATAGACGGTTTCCTTCTCCGTGAGTACCTCAGAAATGCAACATTGCAGTTGACTGGAGGATCAAATGTACCATTGTTCAATGCCAACCAGGATCGTATTGGTGGATACACCATATACAACTTGAAACGAATGGGCGAGGACTCATTCCGATACGAAGAAATTGGAACTTGGGATGAACATTCACTGGAGGTGAATAGTGAAAGTATGGAGTGGGGACCAGATAGCGATGGTGTTCCCAAATCATATTGCAGTCTTCCCTGCCAGTCTGGACAGTACAGGAGTACCATCCCTGCTCATCCATGCTGTTGGAGGTGTGAGGAATGTGGTGTGGGTCAAATCAGTGACAGAATTGCCTGTGAGAAATGCCCAGAAACGCACAAACCGTCAGAAGACAAATCACTCTGTCAAGAAATCGAAAAAACCTACCTCAAATGGTATGACACTTGGTCCCTGATCATAATAATCCTGTCATTGATGGGTGGGCTCGGAACACTAGTGGCCATCGTATTCTACATTGCATTTCACAGGAAGCAAGCCATTGTAGCAGGAAACAGAATAATGAGTGCTGTCATTCTTGTGGGGATACTGTTGGGCTATCTTCTTCCATTTGCATACCTCGGACAGCCAACACCAGTATCTTGTGCTTTTAGGAGGATCGGGATCGCACTTTGCTTCTCTATCTGCTTCGGTGCACTTCTTGTCAAAATAAATCGCATATACCGTGTTGTGAACAGGGTAACACTGGGACAGACACTGAAGAAACCGAGATTTATCAATATGAAGAGTCAGCTTCTCCTTGTAGGCATAATTGTCCTTATACCACTGGTGATTGCAGGAGTGTGGTTGGCATTGGAACATCCCATAGTCAAGACAGTGGTCCTAATTCGATGGGAAATGGTGGAGGTGAGATGTGGCGTTGATCCTCGCATTGGTCTATCCGTCATTCTCGTTTACAACTTTCTCCTTCTCCTTGGCTGCGTCTACTTCACCATTCGGACCAGGAAAGTCCCCAGGGAGTACAACGAGGCACGCTTCATCCACATCACTGTCATCACCGTGGTGATCGTCTGGATAGCCTTCATCGCCTTCTACTACAGTACAACCGGACTCCAAGAGATCTACATCATAACAGCTCAGGTCACGTCCATCCTCATCACATCCACTGTGCTTCTCCTCTTCCTCATTCTTCACAAGATGTACAGTGTGTTGAGGAAGGAGACGGACGAACACCCCTCCATGATCGACACTCCTTCTAGTGCTCTGCGGCGTATGAGCAACGCTCGCAAAACATTCGACCTCAGCAAAATGGAAACGGCAGGCGGTCTAGATGACCTGAACAATGACGAGAAGGTCTGTAACACGGAGGAAGGTGCGGAGGTCATCATGTCAGGGTCAGCAACATGCTACGAGGAGAGCCGTGACGACGGACTTGCGGGGAATTTCCGCAACGGAAGTACGAAGAGACCAGTCATTGCTGCCAGCACGGAAGGCGACATCGTGGTGTTCAACAATAATTCCCGCAATGGAGGACCAAAAGGAGAGGATGAAGGGGCAAAGATCCATGGCAACAAACAGGAAACAAGATGAATAGATCAAAGACGTTCATTTGGGCATCAATAGAGAAATCGG
>OZ026551.1:5277373-5339873 GCA_964020155.1 Chondrilla cf. caribensis | reverse complement strand
ACTGCGAGTCGTTTCATGTTAGATCTCAACAATAAACCGAGCAACTCACTGTCACTGTCTTTGTCCTCTTCCTCACTGTGTTTCAGTGGTCCCATGTTGGACAGCTTCAGCAACACAATTGAATTCACAGCTGGGCGTGTCAGCTGCGTTCCAGCAATCAAGTACATTGTAACTGGATACTATGGAAGAGATGGAAGAAACATCAAAGTGACACCGTACGCAATCCCTTGGTATACAGTGCAACTTGCTAAGTAAGTAGCTGAGTTAGTACACACTCCTAGTTAGCACACACTCCTGGTTAGTACATACTCCTGGTTAGCACACACTCCTGGTTAGCACACACTCCTGGTTAGCACACACTCCTGGTTAGCACACACTCCTGGTTAGTATACACTCCTAGTTAGCACACACTCCTAGTTAGCACACACTCCTGGTTAGTACACACTCCTGGTTAGTACACACTCCTGGTTAGTATACACTCCTAGTTAGCACACACTCCTAGTTAGCACACACTCCTGGTTAGTACACACTCCTGGTTAGTACACACTCCTGGTTAGTATACACTCCTAGTTAGCACACACTCCTAGTTAGCACACACTCCTAGTTAGCACACACTCCTGGTTAGTACACAATCCTGGTTAGTACACACTCCTGGCTAGTGCACACTCCTGGTTAGTACACACTCCTAGTTAGCACACACTCCTGGTTAGTATACACTCCTGGTTAGCACACACTCCTGGTTAGTATACACTCCTGGTTAGCACACACTCCTGGTTAGTATACACTCCTGGTTAGTACACACTCCTGGTTAGTACACACTCCTGGTTAGTACACACTCCTGGTTAGTACACACTCCTGATTAGTACACACTCCTAGTTAGCACACACTCCTGGTTAGTACACACTCCTGGTTAGTACACACTCCTGGTTAGTACACACTCCTGGTTAGTACACACTCCTGGTTAGTGAGTACACTTCACTCAGTCTCTAGCTCATGTACACTATGTCAACCAGCACTGATAGTAAGTACCTCTGATAAGAAGTACAGATTTGGTGTACCCTTCAAGTTACCTACTAAGCATGTTTGGCAGTACTTTTGGATGCCACAGGGGGAGGGGTCAAATCTCCATGACAACACATACTCAGGCGAGTAGTTCTAGTACTTACCTCCAATCTGTTGTCGCCTAGGGAGTCCTTTAGCACATCAAAACTGAGGCAAGGAGCTCCAACCTCCATCTGAGTGATGCGACAATAAATCATGTGTAATAATTGTAGATTAATGAGAAATTGCTGTAAATACATCAACTACAATAAAAAATATTCATTTGTGTATGCATGTATGTGGAACAACCCAAAAGGGTGAACCCTGATATTAAAAGTGGGCGTACTCACAGAATGGTACATCTTGTAAGCTGCGGGTTCGAACACCAGTTCACCGTCACTCTCGTCCCTGTCACCTGGCAGGTACACCTGGCCAACAGGAAGTAGAAGTACACGCCTGTTTGTGACAACCCAAACACACGAGTAAGAGGCTCTTGTGCATAATATGATAACAGCCCATGGGCTAAAGGGTACGTATATCAGACATAGGAGTTTCATCTCACCAGACTGCACTCCATACATGTGTACATGATGGTAACATGGACCTCACGTTGGCTTGCAGCAGCCCCTGATGTTCACAAGGACTACAACTAGATCACTACTTGAGGACCACACGATGGCTTGCAGCAGCCTCTGATGTTCACAAGGACTACAACCAGATAACTACTTGAGGACCACACGATGGCTTGCAGCAGCCTCTTATGTTCACAAGGACTACAACCAGATAACTGCTTGAGGACCACACTTTGGCTTGCAGCAGCCTCTAATGTTCACAAGGACTACAACCAGATAACTACTTGAGGATTATTACGTAATGATTTATTGTCGCATCACTCAGATGGAGGTTGGAGCTCCTTGTCTCAGTTTTGATGTGCTAAAGGACTCCCTAGGCGACAACAGATCGGAGGTAAGTACTAGAACTACTAGAGCTACTAGAGTAGGATTTACACAGCCTCAGAAAGCTCATGTCAGAGATCTTGGTGGCAGTGGTGAGCACCTCACTGGGTGCATTATTACTAGCTCACTGGATCTCTCTAGTTAGGCTAAATGTCATCATTTTTTTTTTTACCTTTTCTTCAATCTTGTCTGTCTTCGGTGATCCGTTCTTGGATGACTCTCCCCCCTCCTCCATATCCTCTTCATCGCTACCGTCACTACTATCATTGTCACCTAAATCCTCCCACATCCCTACACAGTTGCAGCAGTACAGATGGACGTGAATCATCAAACACAGCAACCAATGCCGAACACACAGCCGAACACACAGCCGAACACACAGCCAGTAATATGAAAGAGACTTGTATTCAGTAGTCACCTTCTGCGCCTTCAATAAGTTCGCTCGTTTCTTCTATTTCTCCTTCGAATGGGAGAGGTTGAGGCGGTGTAGCCCTGTTCTTCTTCTTCCCCTTTCCTTTACGCTTGGAAGACATGTTGCACCTTTGGTGGGCTAGAATTAGAGAATAGGGAAGTCCCCTTTGGAAGCTGAAACTTCATGGCGGTTCGGCTTGCTATTTCTTGAGAGGCCTGTCGTTGTCCAAACTGACAAAGAAAGTGCAAGCATTAGACATACTCTTAGATTATAATGTACGACTTTATCGCTATAAATCTTAGTATTGGGACGGGTTACAGCCTTATGTGACGTATGCGTGTAGTGTACTTGTGTACCCAGAGTAAAAATTGGCAGTGTGGAATAGGAGTCAGGTCGAGGGTACTGTTGAGAGTGAGGATAAGTGACAATAGGAATATGGAACTAGTGAAAAAGATGGCAATAATACAGCCAACAAGCTGATTTATCAAATATATCGACAATACCCTTGGGACACCAGAGTTACCACACAGAGAAGCGATGGACAACACAACCAGTACCAATGCCACTACCAGTATCAGAAGGAGAATGAGGTAGAAGGCAGCAAATCCTGGTTCTTTGAGGACAGCAGGGTTCATCTCAGAAGGACAGCTGGTGTTGTCACTGATCATTACAGTGCAGATCAGTACAGTTGTCCATATCGCACACACTTCAGTACTACAAAGAGTGTCAAGGCATTAATGTAGATAAAGTGTTTGTTTTGTAAACAACCTAAACATAAACTTCACTCCATTAGCTCCTCACAAACTGGTCTTCCCCCTCTTTATGCACTTACTCCCTATCTTCTAAATTATCTACATATATCTCCAGTCACCCCTGAGTGGCGCAAAGAAGCACTAAATTCACTCAAACCCACGTTCTACTGGTTCTGACAAAGTTCTCTCCCGCCCACTTCAGGTTTCAAAATCAGTCATTTGCTTGCCTTTGTCTTCCATCCTGAATGCTTCCATTTCTGCATCCACATAAACCACTTCATAAGGGTGGTGACCGAACCTGCATGCCTGTCAAACTCCCGACCTATTTCTACTTTACCAGCCTGCAGCAAGCTCATGGAATAATGTGTCAAAGAGCAACTGTGCGAAACTCCCTTCCAACAATCTCTATTTCACAAACCAATCTGGTTTCCATCCAGCCACTCCACTGATACCCTCCTCCTCCCTCCTGAACGGAAGGTGTTGATTAAATTTATTGCTTCATATCAGTTCTTACTTATCTTAAAATAGGAAATAGGAATTGTGGAATTTGTACTTTCTTTATGGCATATTAACTCTACAAAGTTGTATTCAATCTGGCTTATTTCCTTTAATTTTATTAATTTAAAAATTCCGAACATTCAGTCTTTTTGTAGTTGTGCTTGTTTGTATTACTACCAAACACTGTCTTGTGAGAACTTGAATGTACAAGTACATGTACTCACAATAAGGCAATTATTACCAGTTTCCATGCAAGGGATAATAATTTTGTGCAAATCACCATATATTGCAGCTTATTAATTAATCATATTTCAATACATTCCTGTACAACACATGATAATAATGTAAAATTGTTGATATGATAAAATGTATGTGTTTGACAATGCGAAAAAGGGGTAATTTGTGAACAGTGATTACATTGATCAAGTAATAAGTACAAAACTATATATATACTACAAATAAAGTAACGAATTAATGAATTATGACTACAGCAACTGTAAATAATGTTGATGTGTGTAAACTACCAAAGAAATTAATTTGAATTGCTGTTTGTATCAATATCAGTCAATTCCTACAATTCACTGCTCACATAACAATGACGGCATTTGCTTTCTCTTGCTATTACAAAGTGGCTGGTGGTTTGGATGTACCACTACCATCTGTAGATGTTACCTTCGTGTTTGAGGTAGAAGGAATGGAATCTCCCACCATGTAAGGTTTTTTCGAGGAGAAACAGTACAGCATTCTCTTCAGTTTCTCGCGAACTGGCTTCATAAAGATGATGATGATGATAGGAGTTGGTAGAAGGGACAGAGAAACGAGAATATATGCTAGAATCACTCCCACTGCTTCTGTAACCAATGCTACCAGTCCGGGCACTGCCTGGCCGAGAAAGTTCACCACATTACCCACCACCAGGAACAGAGCAAACTTGGCTATCCCTTTGTTGTAGGCAGCTCCTTTTGTGACAGTGTTACGTCTGATATAGCAGAGGGTGATGATGGGGGTGGTGATGCTGGCAGAGAGTGGAATGATACCACCGAACACTACCCAAATGAAGATGGTAGGATAGCGACTCACCTTGGGGATAACAGCATTATGTGGAAAACAGGCAATATTGTCTACAAAATGCACAGCATACACAGGATAAGGCAGTGTTATGTAGAAGGTCACAAGGAAGGTCACGACCCACGCTCCGACAATGCCTACCACCATGTAGCCAAACTTAAAGACCTTTTCACCACGTTTAACTAAAACGAATACAACAAGAGAGAAGGCAAACAGACTCCACATTCTTCCTACAGCTCCAAATCCATATCCCCAAATTAGAAATTGGCAGTATGGAATAGGAGGCAGGTCGAGGGTACTGTTGAGAGTGAGGACAAGTGCCACTAGGAATAAGGAACTTGAGAAAAAGATGACAATAATACAGCCAACAAGCTGATTTATCAAATATATCGACAATACCCTTGGGACACCAGAGTTACCACACAGAGAAGCGATGGACAACACAACCAGTACCAATGCCACTACCAGTATCAGAAGGAGAATGAGGTAGAAGGCAGCAAATCCTGGTTCTTTGAGGACAGCAGGGTTCATCTCAGAAGGACAGCTGCTGTTGTCACTGATTCCTGTACAGTTGTCCATATCGCACACACTTCAGTACTACAAAGGGTGTCAAGGTAAACTAGTAATTCAACAGGTGGGCTACATATGTTTTCACGTATTTACATTAGTACACGTCACAATATCCTTACTGATAATGAATTACGATGGGGGGTACTTTCAGTACTCACAAGCCTTACAATCTTTTCAATTTTTGGGACTTTTGCCTTTCAGTTCAAGGTCATGTCAATGTAGACCAAACTCTGCATTCCATACCATAGAAAGCTAACAATCTGGAAAATCCCTATAGCTTGTCATTTGTCCTTCAATCAGTGAGGAATGAACATTTCTATTCAGAGATAAACACCTTTGTTTTGTGATGTATACAATGTTTCCATTCTAAAAGGGTCCACAAAATCAGCCATCAAACAAATTCAGCCATCGAACAAATTGATCATTATGACATAGTTTTGTGTTTCAAATAATATTATGCAAACATGTTTTTGATACTTTTTTCTTCTTTTGATCTTTATAGGTTTACTTTGCAAATGTGTGTCCCCACACCAGATTCTTTTCTGAAATGGAAATGTTCATTACAGAATGGAAAGTGTTGATTAATTTTATTGCCTTATGTCAGTTTGTACTTAATATAGTTCAGAATAGGAAATAGGAATCGTGAAATTTGTACTTTCCTTGTGACATTAACTCTACAAACATGCATTGGCTTGAATGTTTTGAGTTTTATTAAAAGTTATAAAATTTCAAACATCTAGTCTTTATAGTTCTGTTTGTTTACATCACTACCACACACCCTAGCTTGTGAATACTTCGACTCAAGAGTACTGCATGTATGCAAGTAATGAACAGGTACATTTACTCACAATAAGCCAGTCATTACCAGTTTATGAGGACAATGCATCTGATATTGTTCTTATAAACCAGATAATTATAGTACATATGCACTCTCTAATACCACAACCAATCATGCAATAATATAGTTCCCTCCCTTTATCTCTTAGAACTATTGTGTGTTATATTTAACTTAGTCTAGTACATTGGTTGGTAACTTTGCACAGTAATAATGTCAGAATACACGAGTATAAATAATTGGATAATACAAACTACCACACACTTGTGACAACTGAGACCTAAGAGTACTGTAGTAGTGTACAGGTATATCTACTGTACATTCTGTGCTAAAATACAGTGTGTATATTATAGCTTGTAGAAAATTTCAAACTCAATATCAGGTGTGTAAAATTCATGAAATTAAAGATGAATGCAAAATGTGGTCAAATGTTGTGAATGAAGTGTACGATGTATTGCAACAGATATAAAAGCGGGATATTTGATGCGTGTTATGACAAGGTGTTTGTAACATGTGCACGAGCTGAATCCATTCAATTCAATCATGCAACTCCTTTCCTACGGAGGCAGTGTCTGTTTCATCCATTGGCTTGCTTCCTGTTGACGTTTCCTCCACCTGCTGGTCTTCCACATTACTGTCTTTAACAGCAGCTGCATTGGGGGTAAAGTGGTCTGCATCCGTGTTGCAGATGTTATGTGTTTGTGTAACAGTTGCCTCACTCAAGTCTATCCTCCTCAAAGCACTGGTGGGAGTGTTGGTAATGGTAGGATCATCGTCCGTCTCCTTACTCAGCACACTGTACACTTTGTGAAGAATGAGGAAGAGGAGAAGCACAGTGGATGTGATGAGGATGGACGTGACCTGAGCTGTTATGATGTAGATCTCTTGGAGTCCCGTTGTACTGTAGTAGAAGGCGATGAAGGCAATCCAGACAATCACCACGGTGATGACAGTGATGTGGATGAAGCGTGCCTCGTTGTACTCCCTGGGGACTTTCCTGGTCCGAATGGTGAAGTAGACGCAGCCAAGGAGAAGGAGAAAGTTGTAAACGAGAATGACGGATAGACCAATGCGTGGATCGACGCCACATCTCACCTCCACCATTTCCCATCGAATTAGGACCACTGTCTTGACTATGGGATGTTCCAATGCCAACCACACTCCTGCAATCACCAGTGGTATAAGGACGATTATGCCTACGAAGAGAAATTGACTCTTTATGTCAATGAATCTTGGTTTCTTTAATGATTGTCCCAGTGTTACCCTGTTCACAACACGGTATATGCGATTTATTTTGACAAGAAGTGCACCGAAGCAGATAGAGAAGCAAAGTGCGATCCCAATCCTCCTAAAAGCACAAGAAACTGGTGTTGGCTGTCCGAGGTATGCAAATGGAAGGAGATAGCCCAACAGTATCCCCACCAGAATGACAGCACTCATTATTCTGTTTCCCGCTACAATGGCTTGCTTCCTGTGAAATGCAATGTAGAATACGATGGCCGCTATCGTTCCGAGTCCACCAATCAATGACAGGATTGCTATGGCTATTGCCCAACCATCAGACCATTTGAGGTAGGTTTTCTCAATTTCTTGACAGAGTGATTTGTCTTCTGAAGGTTTGTGTGTTTCTGGGCATTTCTCACAGGCGATTCTGTCACTGATTTGACCCACACCACATTCCTCACACCTCCAACAGCATGGATGAGCAGGGATGGTACTCCTGTACTGTCCAGACTGGCAGGGAAGACTGCAATATGATTTGGGAACACCGTTATTATCTGGTCCCCAATCCATACTTTCACTATTCACCTCCAGTGAATGTTCATCCCAAGTTCCAATTTCTTCGTATCGGAATGAGACATCGCCCGTTCGTTTCAAGTTGTATATGGTGTATCCACCAATACGATCCTGGTTGGCATCGAACAATGGTACATTTAATCCTCCAGTCAACTGCAATGTTGCATTTCTGAGGTACTCACGGAGACGTAAACCGTTGATCCGACGTCCATTGTCTTGTAGCATCCCCTCACACAATCCCGGTTTCCCATTGCAGATGTCTTTGTGCATTTCATGCAATGCATTGGCAAAGGCATGGACTGCTTCCATTGTGAAATTCACCTTGCTGTTTTGTGAATATGTGCTGTCATTGGCAAATGTCAGCCCTTCAGGACTATTGGACTCGCTACAGTTGAAGATGGTCTTCCAGTATTCCTCGAACCAAGGCGAACCAGCGGTGTTGTTGAGACTCAGACTCTTAAACCACTTATCGTAGTCTGCATTGGGTTCAAAAGAAGGCTCAACCCCTATCATTCCATGAGCTTGTCTGTAGTAGACCTCATCAATACTTGTAGCTGCTGAATCGGATGCTATCCAGATCAGGTGATTCAGTCCTTCACTATTCCTCCATTCATTTAATATGGCATCTGCATGTTCACTCTGTCCGAAGAAAACTATGACGGAGGAGTTTGATACCCACGGTTGACGGAACTTCTCTACAATCTCTTTTATTTCACCCTCTGAAGGGTTGCTGCTAATCCCAATCCTCTGTGCTATGCAGTAGTTGCTATCATTTCGACTGGTGAAATCTCTGATGAATTCTTCAATTCCATTTAATCCATAGATATCATTGGAATAAACGGCATTGACGTAAGTCCAATTGAAGTGGGTCACAATGTCTACCATAGCTTTGGCTTGAAAGATGTCTGGAGGAATTGTGCGAAAGAAGTAGTCGTACCTGGTCTTGTCGCTGAGCTCAATTGCCGTTGCAGCATATGTGATCTGAGGGATCTGGAACAAACGAAGCAAGTTCTGTGTTGGTATGCAGTTCTCCCCGTCTGAGGGTCCTATGACACCACTAACGGAGAGTCTTGTTCCAAGACACTTTCCCTGTCCTGAAAACTCGGGTAAAAAGGAAACCGATTCTTCCAATGCAGTAACACTGCTCGTACAACTGTCGCGAATGTCGTATGCAAGTTTGATTCCGGGAAGAAGGGACGCATTGTTATTGACTTGTTCAACTGCGAACACCATCCCCAGCGATCTCTGAAATCCCTTCTTTGTTATCTTTCGACCACACCTGTCTCTTCCGTGTCCTTCAAACTCGTGTACGGGGAAGAGTCCTCCCAAAAGGACCACAGATGAGTTGTCCGTGTCGTCCACGACGCTGGCTGGTCCACAGAAAGAAATCATCTCACCATGGCATCTCCACGATAGCATGCTCTTTATAAAAAGCACCGCAATTATACGAAGGAGCCTATCCATCTAGAACAATAGAATCGAGAAATAAAATGAATTAATTACTAATACACTTGATAATAGGTGTACATGTGTTATAACGAGACCTGTTACGGGAGTTTTGGTCCGGGCGTCGAAGCGCTTTATGCCGTGGTCCGACTACCACGTTTTTCTTCCAATTTTACCTGCCAGTGGACCGTTTTCCGGTGACAGACCATTACGTTTTACGTTAATACGTTATATCATTCTAAAAATAGACTCTATACCACGAGGCAAATAATAATCACACGAGTAAGAATCTTGTTTGGATTGAGTATGAAACACTTACGACTAATTAAATTCAATAGTCTATCAAATCATTGTTAAAAGGGCATGTTTCACAAATGATGCATTGAAACAGGGTAATTCAACAATGCTTCAAAAGATTTTCACATTTAAGGAAACTGGTACTTTCCTCCTTAGCTTTGGTCACGATTTCCTGCGTACCGCTTCCCGAACTACATTCCCCCTTAAGCCATCTTTCATGTACAGCTGGCTATGGAGAGACTAGAAAGTAGAACTTTCTATTTACCATCATTATGGCTAGCGAAAACTTCTCAAAGCTGCACATTTTCACTTTTGATCTATAAAATTAGATCTCTGTTGAGTACACACACCGCGCCGCATGTGCCGATGAACACTGATCTCCGTTCAAATCTTTTACGAAAGTACGTATACGTCGGGGCATTCAGTAGCACACAGACAGTAGCTTATACACATAATATGTTCGCAAGTATGCGCGTGCGTCTATGATATTAATAACAAACCTCTGAGTCTCTGAGAAACAACAAGTTCTGTTCTATACCAAAGCAAGTTTCAGCTTGGCCTCGGCTAGAATATGCGCATGTTCAGTACACGATAGTAACGTTGCTGACGTGTAGTTTCGCTTTTGTATCATTTGAGAGTGTTGGAAATTTTCGGTATGCGCTTTCGGGGTCTTCAAAATTACCCTATATCACGACGGCAGGCAGTTAGCGGATTAATTGAGTGCCTGAATTCGTTTTTCAGATTCCGCTTCTCTCTGACTCTCCAAAAGGTAACCAGGTTCACTGTAATCAGTTAATAACTACGTGTCAACCTGTCTGGGGACTGTTCTGCATGAGACTCTGCTCCAGTAAACAGACAGTCTATGTACTATGCTATATGCAAGCAAGCATAATAATAATATTGGAATATATTGTAATCTATAAAATTAGATATCTGTTGAGCACATAGTGTGCCACACTTGCTGGTGAACACTGATCTCTGTTCACAAGAGTACGTACATTGTGGGCATTCACATACGGACAATAGTTGGTGTACATGTATGTTTGTGTATGCATGTGCGTCTATTAACAAACCTCTCCCAGATACAAGTTCTGTTCTATGCCAAAGCAAGTTTCAACTAGAATCAGCTCATGTTCAGTACTCGATAATGTACATGCTGAGCACATTCTTGCATAACTCACAGGAAAGGGGGCATGTCAACCTGATAATTCCACCTGATCTAGCTGATGGGATGAACTAAATTCTGAAACAATTCCAATCTCCATATATGGCCTGTAACCCTAGCTACATTTAGAGGTGCTTAATATTTTCTCAATGTATGGAAGAGAATAGAAGAGAATAAATGTTAAGCACCTTGTTGCATCGCTCACAGGAAAAGGGGTGTATCAACCTGATATTTTCACCAGAGTTAGCTGATGGGATGAACTAATTTCTGAAACAAGCCTCATCTCTATACGTGGCCTGTACCCTTAGCTACAATGGGAGAGAATATGCTGACATGTTGTTTAATTTTCACATTTACATCATAATGATTACAGAGTGTTGTTGCATTTTCAGTATGCACTTATGGGGACTTCAAAGAGTACCCAATACTGTGACAGCACACATTCAGCTGATAAACTGCATGCCTGGATACTTTTTTCAGATTCAGCTTCTCTTGGACTCTCCAAAAGTTACCCAGGTTCACTGATAATCAGTTAATAACTACATGTCAGCCTGTCTGGGGACTGTCTTGAGACTCCAGTAAACAGACAGTTTATGTCTATGATGGGTGGATGGTTCACGGATAAGAGAGTGGCTAATTTAAAAGTAGTAGCTCTCTTAGCATTGTTACAGAGTGTTGTTACCTTTTCAGTATGCACTTTCGGGGTCTTCAAAAAGTACCCCAATACCGTGACGGTACGCATTTAGTTGATCAACTGCATGCCTGGATACGTTTTTCAGATTCAGCTTCTCTTGGACTCTCCAAAAGTTACTCAGGTTCACTGTTAATCAGTTAATAACTATGTGTCAGCCTGTCTGTCATGATGAAAATTGTTTTATGTCATGCTACACAACAATTAACATTACTAATTTAAAAGGGATAATTTGTGAACAGTGATCACACAAATGAAGAAATAAGTACTAACATTATACTACAAATTAAAATAACTGTGACTACAACAACTTTAACTAATGTTAAAATGACACTGTGTAAAAGTACAAAGAAATTAGTTAGCTATTGAATAGCAGTAAATCCCCGTAATTCACTGCTTGTGTAAAACCGTATAACAAATTAATGATGAAAACTGTTTTTGTCACACTAATCTGTACTGGCTGGTGGTTTAGATGTACTAACACCTGTAGACTTTACCTTTGAATCTGAAGTAGAAGAAATAGAGTATCCCTTTCTGTGGCATATACGACATACCATTCTCTTCAGTTTCTTGCGAACTGGCTTCAGAAAGATGATGATGATGATAGGAGTTGGTAGAAGGGACAGAGAAACGAAAAGATATGCTAGAATCACTCCCAATGCTTCTGTAGCCAATGATATCAATCCAGGCACAGCCTGGCCGAGAAAGTTAAACACATTACCCACCACCAGGAACAGAGCAAACTTGGCTATCCCTTTATTGTAGGCAGCTCCTTCTGTGATGGTGTTACGTCTGATATAGCAGAGGGTGATGATGGGGGTGGTGATGCTGGCAGAGAGTGGAATGATACCACCGAACACTACCCAAATGAATAGGGTGGGATAGAGACTTGTCTTGGGGATGATATCATGATGTGGAAAACAGGCAATACTGTCTACAAAGTACAGGGCATACACAGGATAAGGCAGCGCTGTGTAAAAGGCCACAAGGAAGGTGACCACCCATGCTCCTACAATGCCTACCACCATGTAGCCACAGTTGAAGACTTTCTCACCACGTTTGACTACAACGAATACAACAAGAGAGAAGGCAAACAGACTCCACATTCTTCCTACAGCTCCAAATGCATATCCCCAGATTAGAAATTGGCAGTATGGAATAGGAGGCAGGTCGAGGGTACTGTTAAGGGTGAGGACAAGTGACAATAGGAATATGGAGCTAGAGAAAAAGATGACAATAATACAGCCAACAAGCTGATTTATCAAATATATTGACAATACCCTTGGGACACCAGAGTTACCACACAGAGAAGCAATGGACAACACAACCAGTACCAATGCCACCACCAGTATCAGAAGGAGAATGAGGTAGAAGGCAGCAAATCCTGGTTCTTTGAGGACAGTAGGGTTCATCTCAGAAGGACAGCTGCTGTTGTCACTGATTCCTGTACAATTGTCCATATCGCACACACTTCAGTACTACAAAGAGTGTCAAGGCAAACTAGTTGTTCAACAGGTGGGCTATGTGTTCACGTATCTATATCTTTACACATATACCTATAATATAGTACACGTCTCATGTCAAAGTCCTTACTGATAATGAAATACGATGGAGGGTACTTTCATTACTCACAAACCTTATGTAATCAATCTGTTATTATCATAATAATCATTCCATTGTGTAATAGCATAACTTGGGTTGCTAGGAAACATGAGTGACGTTGGGACACTTGTACTAGTTATTATTGAATTATGGTTGTTGTTGACTGAAGGTGCATTCCATAGGATTATAGATGACATGATTACACATACAATCTTTTCAAATTGAATGTTTTTTGCCTTTTAATTAAGGTCATGCCAATGCAGACCAAACTCTGCATTCTACTGGTATATCACAGAAAACTAATAATCTGGAAAATCCTATAGCTTGATGCTATTTGTCATTCAATCAATGAGGGACAAACATTGTAATTTAGGGATAAAAACACCTTGAAGTTCATTTTGTGATGTATACAATGTTTCCATTTTAAAAGGGTCCAAATCCAAAGAGCTATCAGTTGAACCAGTTGAAGATTAACTGAACAAATTGATCATTATGACATAGTTTACATTTCAAATAATATTATGCAAACATGTTTTTGGTCCTTTCTTCTTAACTTTCTAGGTTAACTTTGCAAATGTGTGTCCCCACACCAGATTCTTTTCTGAAATGGAAATGTTCATTACAGAATGGAAAGTGTTGATTAAATTTATTGCCTTATGTCAGTTTGTACTTAATATAGTTCAGAATAGGAAATAGGAATCGTGAAATTTGTACTTTCCTTGCATCATTAACTCTACAAACATGTAATGGCTTAATTTCTTAATTTAAATTTCTATTCAAGTTACAAATTTTCGTACATCTGGTCTTTTTGTAGCTCTTTTTTATATCACATACTTGTGAATACTTAGACTTAAGAGTACTGTGGTAATGTACAAGTACATTAACTCACAAAAGACTGTTATTACCAGTTTTTGAGAGCAATGTGTCTGATATTTTTCTCATAAATCAGATAATTATAGTACATATCCACTCTGTAGTCTCACAACCAATCATGCAGTAATATATTTCTTTCCCTTTTCTTAAAACTAATATATGTTATATTCAACAAGTCAATAAGGCTTGCTTGGTAACCTTGCACACTATAAATATCAGAATACATGAGTATATAAATAACTGGATAATACAAACTACCACACACTTGTGACAACTGAGACCTAAGAGTACTGTAGTAGTGTACAGGTACATTTACTTACATTCAATGCACATTCTGTGCTAAACTACAGTGTGTATATTATAGCTTATAGACAATTTCAAACTTAATATCACGTGTGTAAAATGAAATTAAAGATAAATGTTGGCAAATGCTGTGCATGAAGTGTACGGTGTATTGCAACAGATTTAAAAGTGGTATAATATTCAATGTGTGTTTATGACAACGTGTTTGTAACAGCAATTTGTTTATGTGCATGAGCTGAATCCATTCAATTTAATCACGTAACTCCTTTCCTACATAGGCAGTGTCTGTTTCATCCATTGGCTTGCTTCCTGTTGACGTTTCCTTCACCTGCTGGTCTTCCACATTACTGTCTTTAACAACAGCTGCATTGGGGGTACAGTGGTCTGCATCCGTGTTATAGATGTTCTGTGTTTGTGTAACAGTTGCCTCACTCAAGGCAATCCTCCTCAAAGCACTTGTGGGAGTGTTGGTAATGGTAGGGTCATCGTCCGTGTCCTTTCTCAAAACACTGTACACCTTGTGAAGAATGAGGAAGAGGAGAAGCACAGTGGATGTGATGAGGATGGACGTGACCTGAGCTGTTATGATGTAGATCTCTTGGAGTCCGGTTGTACTGTAGTAGAAGGCGATGAAGGCAATCCACACGATCACCACAGTGATGACAGTGATATGGATGAAGCGTGCCTCGTTGTACTCCCTGGGGACTTTCCTGGTCCGAATGGTGAAGTAGATACAGCCAAGAAGAAGTAGAAAGTCGTATCCGAGAATGACAGATAGACCAATGCGAGGATCAACACCACATCTCACCTCCACCATTTCCCATCGAATTAGGACCACTGTCTTGACTATGGGATGTTCCAATGCCAACCACACTCCCGTCATCACCAGTGGTATAAGGACGATTATGCCTACAAGGAGAAGTTGACTCTTTATGTCAGTGAATCTTGGTTTCTTTAATGATTGTCCCAGTGTCAGCCTGTTCACAACACGGTATATGCGATTTATTTTGACAAGAAGTGCACCAAAGCAGATAGAGAAGCAAAGTGCGATCCCGATCCTCCTAAAAGCACAAGAAACTGGTGTTGGCTGTCCGAGGTATGCAAATGGAAGGAGATAGCCCAACAGTATCCCCACCAGAATGACAGCACTCATTATTCTGTTTCCCGCTACAATGGCTTGCTTCCTGTGAAATGCAATGTAGAATACGATGGCTGCTATCGTTCCGAGTCCGCCCATCAAAGACAGGATTGCTATGGCTATTGCCCAACCATCAGACCATTTGAGGTAGGTTTTCTCAATTTCTTGACAAAGTGATTTGTCTTCTGACGGTTTGTGTGTTTCTGGGCATTTCTCACAGGCAATTCTGTCACTGATTTGACCCACACCACATTCCTCACACCTCCAACAGCATGGATGAGCAGGGATGGTACTCCTGTACTGTCCAGACTGGCAGGGAAGACTGCAATATGATTTGGGAACACCGTCACTATCTAGTCCCCAATCCATACTTTCACTATTCACTTCCAGTGAATGTTCATCCCAAGTTCCAATTTCTTCGTATCGGAATGAGTCCTCGCCCATTCGTTTCAAGTTGTATATGGTGTATCCACCAATACGATCCTGGTTGGCATCGAACAATGGTACATTTGATCCTCCAGTCAACTGCAATGTTGCATTTCTGAGGTACTCACGGAGAAGTAAACCGTTGATCCGACGTCCATTGTCTTGTAGCATCCCCTCACACAATCCCGGTATCCCATTGCAGAAGTCTCTGTGCATTTCATGCAATGCATTGGCAAAGGCATGGACTGCTTCCATTGTGAAATTCACCTTGCTGTTTATTGAATATGTGCTGTCATTGCCAAATGTCAGCCCTTCGGGACAATTGGACTCGCTACAATTGAAGATGGTCTTCCAGTATTCCTCGAACCATGGTGAACCAGCAGTGTTGTTGAGACTCAGACTCTTAAACCACTTGTCGTAGTCTGCATTGGGTTCAAAAGAAGGTTCAACCCCTATCATTCCATGAGCTTGGCTGTAGTAGATCTCATCAATACTTGTAGCTGCTGAATCGGATGCTATCCAGATTAAGTGATTCAGTCCTTCACTATTCCTCCATTCATATAGTATGGCATTCGCATGTTCACTCTGTCCGAAGAAAACTATGACAGAGGAGTTTGATACCCACGGTTGACGGAACTTCTCTACAATCTCTTTTATTTCACCCTCTGAAGGGTTGCTGCTAATCCCAATCCTCTGTGCTATGCAGTAGTTGCTATCATTTCGACTGGTGAAATCTCTGATGAATTCTTCAATTCCATTCAATCCATAGATATCATTGGAATAAACAGCATTGACGTAAGTCCAATTGAAGTGGGTCACAATGTCTACCATAGCTTTGGCTTGAAAGATGTCTGGAGGAATTGTGCGAAAGAAGTAGTCGTACCTGGTCTTGTCGCTGAGCTCAATTGCTGTTGCAGCATATGTGATCTGAGGGATCTGGAACAATCGAAGCAAGTTCTGTGTTGGTATGCAGTTCTCCCCGTCTGAGGGTCCTATGACACCACTAACGGAGAGTCTTGTTCCAAGACACTTTCCCTGTCCTGAAAACTCGGGTAAAAAGGAAACCGATTCTTCCAATGCAGTAACACTGCTCGTACAACTGTCGCGAATGTCGTATGCAAGTTTGATTCCGGGAAGAAGGGACGCATTGTTATTTACTTGTTCAACTGCGAACACCATCCCCAGCGATCTCTGAAATCCCTTCTTTGTTATCTTTCGACCACACCTGTCTCTTCCGTGTCCTTCAAACTCGTGTACGGGGAAGAGTCCTCCCAAAAGGACCACAGACGAGTTGTCCGTGTCGTCCACGACGTTGGCTGGTCCACAGAAAGAAATCATCTCACCATGGCATCTCCACGATAGCATGCTCTTGATAAAAAGCACCGCAATTATACGAAGGAGCCCATCCATCTAGAACAATAGAATTAGGAAATAAAGTGAATTAATTACTAATACACTTGATATTAGGTGTACATGTGTTATAACGAGACCTGTTACGGGAGTTTTGGTCCGACCCCAGGAGATTTGGTCCGAGCGTCGAAACTCTTATGGCGTGGTCCGACTACCGCGTTCTTCTTCATATGAGGTTATTGTGCTCATTATTTGTGCATTCTACACCTACAGGTGACAAATAACTCTGATAAAAGACCAGTTTTCAAGACAAATCTTGTGTTTTATTGCATTATATTTATTATTAAAGTCTGCATTAATAAGGTCAACTCACCATGTTGTTTTTGATCTTATAAGGATTTTATTCATCTAAATTTTATTCTCATGACGTTTACATAACAGCCGCCATTTGCGATTAAAGTGACAATGATGTATGCTATACATTAATATGGGAATATCTCATCATAGTGTATAGTCCTCGAGAACCATTGCTAACCAACCCCAAACCAAAATTGTCAACCCGGAAACGTATAGAGTACATGCTGACGATTCTGGTGATTGGCTCAACGCTCCCGATTCTTGCCAGGGAAATCCGCCTTTTTCGATTTTCGAGCACCCTTTAAAGTCAGTTTGGAAGGCTCGGTTATCTGCGTTCATTTATAACGTCACCTTCGACTGTTGATTGAATGTCTAGTCAGCTGTTCTACTGAGCAATGAAGTGTCTACCCGGATCATGTAGGAAGAACAACCCCCCAGCGCCGTTGTATTCTATAGCAAGGTTAGGGTTAAGGATATAGCTAAATACGGTTGGCTTGCATTTATATCAGTGCATCGCTCACATCAATACAATTTACAAAGTAAACATAACCCTAATCCTAACCTCGCGTCGTAAAATACAACAGCGATGGGGGTCGTTCTTCCTACAGTCCTTCATTTTTCTTTTGTTTTGGTCGTCGCGGTACTTTCCAATCAGTCTTATCGACGTAAGACACAGGTCGTTTTCTAGTTCGAAGCTGATAAGCCATCTTGCCGTCAGTTGAGAAAGCTGAGTTGAGTAATGACACTTTAACACTATACAATAACGGAAACGGTTACCGATGACGACAACAAAATGGCGGTGGCATGCGGCTTCGATCGACATTCCGTCTAATTAGTACCAAAAAAACATCAAAGGACAGGAATGTATCACATCGAGAAAATGAGCGCAACAACTTCATATGCCAATTTTACCTGCCAGTGGACCGTTTTCCGGTGACAGACCATTACGTTTTACCTTAATACGTTATATTATTCTAAAAATAGACTCTATACCATGAGGGAAATAATAATCACACGAGAAAAAATCCTGTTTTGATGAAGTATGAAACACTTACGACTAAATAATTAGTCTATCATTGTTGAAAGGGCGTGTTTCACAAATGATACATTGAAACAGGATAATTCAACAATGCTTCAAAAACGTTTCACCTTTAAGGAAACTGGTTCTTTCCTCCTTTGCTATAATAGCTTTGGTCACCATTTCCTGTATACTGCTTCCCGAACTTCATTTCCCCCTAAGCCATCTTTCACGTGGTACTGTAGTGCGAGGTCTGCAGCTGGCTATTATAGAGAGACTAGAGTAGCGAAACTTTCTATTTATCATCAGTATCATACTATATATGCCTACCAAAACTTCTCAAAGCTGCACATTTTCACTTTAGTTTATAAAATTGGATCACATGTACTGATTCAGAAGCACACAGACAGTAGTTTAATATACGTGTGTTTGTAAGTAAGTGTGTGCATCTATAATAACAAACCTCTATGAGAAACAACAAGTTCTGTTCTATGCCAAAGCATGTTTAGTACTTGATATTAATGCTGCTGTTGTGTTGTTTTGCTTTTTGTATCATTAAAGAGTACTAGTGTTGGAAGTTTTCGGTATACACTTGCGGGGTCTTCAAAATTACCCTATATCATGACGGCATGCAGTTAGCTGATTAACTGCGTACCTGAATTTGTCTCGGCCAGCTTGGGGACTGTTTTGAGACTCTGCTCCAGTAAACTGACAGTCTATGTATGCCATATGCAAACAAGCATCACATTAGAATATATTGTAATCTATAAAATTAGATATCTGTTGAGCACATAGTGTGCCACATGTGCTGATGAACATTGATCTCCATTCACGAGAGCTAGTGTGTACATCTTGGGCATTCACATACAGATAGTATGGTTATGGTTATGGAATCTTATTCAACGTGGGTGAGCCTTTAGCCCTGGGGGCTACTATACTAGGCGCCCACCATAGTAGTTTGTGTATACGTGTGTTTGTGTATGCAGGTGCGTCTATTAACAGAGCCTCCCAGATACAAGTTCTGTTCTATGCGAAAAAGCAAGATTTAGCAAATTTTCAACAGATCTAGCTGATGGCATGAACTAAATTCTGAAACAAGTCCCATCTTGATATGTGGTCCGTAACTATAGCTACATTCAGAGGTACTTAATAGTTTTTCAATGTATGGTAGAGAATAGGAGAGAAAAACACTAAGCACCTATGAGAGGCTATAGGAGAGAAAATGCTAAGCACCTTTTTGCATAGCTCATGGGGAGGGGGCATGTCAAATCGATATTTTAGACAGACATAGCTGGGGTCGTGAACTAACTTATGAAACAATTCCCATCTCAATAGGTGGCCCATAACCCCAGTTACATTCAAAGGTGCTTAATTTTTTTCAATATATGGGAGAGTACATATATGATGCTAAACACCTTTTTGCATAGTTCATGGGGGAGGGGGGGTGTCAACTTGATATCTTAGACAGACCTAGATTAGGACGTGAACTAACCTATGAAACAATTCCCACCTCAATAGGTGGCCAGGAACCCCAGCTACATTTGGAGGTGCTTAACATTTTTCAATGTATGGGGGAGTATAGGACGCTAAGCACCTTTTTGCATAGCACATTGGAGAGGGGGCATGTCAACTTGATATTTTAGACGGACCTAGCTGGGGACATGAACTAACTTCTGAAACAATTCCCATCTCCATAGGTAACAAGTAACCCCAGGTACATTCGGAGGTGCTTAATATAATTTTAATGTATGGGAGAGTATGGGACGCTAAGCACCTTTTTGCACAGGTGATAGGGGGGGGGGGCGGCATGTTAACTCGATATTTTAGACAGACCTGGCTGGGGATGTGAAATATGTTATAAAGCCATTCCCACCTCAATAGGTGACCCATAACCCCAGCTACATTCGGAGGTGCTTAATACTTTTTCAATATATGGGAGATTATGGGGGAGAATAAATGCTATGCACCTTCTCGCATAACTCATGAAAAGAGAGGTGTGTCAACCTGATATTTCCACCAGACCTAGCTAAGGGCATGAACAAAATTCTGAAAGAATTCCCATCTTGATATGTGGTCTGTAACATTAGCTACATTTGGAGGTAATAATATTTTTTTAATGTATGGTAGAGAATGATTGGAGAATAAACGTTAAGCACCTTTTTTCACAACTCAAAGGAAAGGAGGGGTGTTAACCTGATATTTTCACCAGATCTAGCTAATAGCATGAACTAATTTCTGAAACAAGTCCCATCTCAATATGTGGTCCATAACCTTAATTCGAGGTTGCTTAGTATATTTTCAGTGTATGGGAGAGAATATGCTGACATGTTGTTTCACACTTGCAGTGTTGCCAGATGGATTGGTGAAAAAATCCAGAATTTCACACTCTTGGTGTAACCATAGCTTAGAGTGTCTATGGTGTATATAGCTAACCTCACTCTATGGAGTAAGGGGGGGAAATTTCAATTACAATGGCCCAGGAGTGTTATGTCATTGAAATGGCTACTGTATTATATTCATCGGTATCGTTTGTTGTGAAGATATGCAATACTACTTCATAGACAGTAAACGATATTTTAAGTGTTTCTTACATATTTGTCATAGCCAAGGCTTTATTATTGTAATAGCAGTGTAGGTTACAGGGACTGTGTACATTAAATTTCCAATTTTGAACTTTCCTTAATTACTATCCACACTAATCCATAGAAATGGCCCTTACAGGAGGTATCCATCCGTATGCTTCTTCTATAGACTTCAAAATCCGTAGAATATGGATAAATCTGTAGACCTGGCAACACTGCATTTGTATCATTACAGAGTGTTGTTGCATTTTTTGTATGCACTTTCTTCAAAAAGTACCCAATAGCATGACGGCACACATTTAGATGATTAACTGCATGCCTGGATACATTTTTCAGATTCCGCTTCTCTTGGACTCTCCAAAGTTACCCAGGTTCACTGTTAATCAGTTAATAACTACGTGTCAGCCTGTCTGGGGACTTTTCTGCATGAGACTCGTATAACAAGAGATAAACATTACAAATAAACTCAAACAGTGACTGCCACAACAATAAAAAGGAAATTATCGTGAAACACAGTTTGTATCAATATTAGGCCGATTCCTACAATTCACTGCTTGTGTAAATCCACATAATAATGATGAAAATTGTTTTTGAAAATGTACAGGTACATTTACTCACAATAAGCCAGATATTGCCAGTTTCCATGCAAGGGATATTTGTGTAAATCACCTTACATTGCAACTTGTTATTATCTAATCATATTTTTAAATTAATACAGTCCTGTACAACACATAATAATGTAAAATTGTTGGTAATATGATAGTTGTATGTGTTTGACAATGCGAAAAAGGGATAAATTGTGAACAGTGATTACAATAAGTATAAAACTATATATACTACTAATAAAGTAATGAATTAATGAATTATGACTACAGCAACTGTAAATAATGTTGATGTGTGTATACTACCAAAGAAATTAATTTGAATTGCTGTTTGTATCAATATCAGTCAATTCATACAATTCACTGCTCACATAACAATGATGATGATTCGCTTTCTCATGCTATTCTGGTGGTTTGGATGTACCACTACCATCTGTAGACATTACCTTCGTATTTGAGGTAGAAGAAATGGAATCTCCCACTATGCAAGGATTTTTCGAGAAGAAACAGTACAGCATTCTATTCAGTTTCTCACGAACGGGCTTCAAAAAGATGATGATGATGATAGGAGTTGGTAGAAGGGACAGAGAAACAAGAAGATATGCAAGAATCACTCCCACTGCTTCTGTAACCAATGCTACCAATCCGGGCACAGCCTGGCCAAGAAAGTTTACCACATTACCCACCACCAGGAACAGAGCAAACTTGGCTATCCCTTTATTATAGGCAGCTCCTTCTGTGATGGTGTTACGTCTGATATAGCAGAGGGTGATGATGGGGGTGGTGATGCTGGCAGAGAGTGGAATGATACCACCGAACACTACCCAAATGAATATGGTAGGATAGCGACTTGTCCTGGGGATAACAGCATTATTTGGAAAACAGGCAATATCGTCTACAAAATGCAAGGCAAACACAGGATAAGGCAGTGTTAAGTAAAAGGCCACAAGGAGAGTGACCACCCATGCTCCTACAATGCCTATCACCATGTAGCCACACTTGAAGACTTTCTCACCACGTTTGACCACAATGAATACAACAAGAGAGAAGGCAAACAGACTCCACATTCTTCCTACAGCTCCAAATCCATATCCCCAGATTAGAAATTGACAGTGTGGAATAGGAGGCAGGTCGAGGGTACTGTTGAGAGTGAGGACAAGTGCCACTAGGAATAAGGAACTAGAGAAAAAGATGACAACAATACAGCCAACAAGCTGATTTATCAAATATATCGACAATACCCTTGGGACACCAGAGTTACCACATAGAGAAGCAATGGACAACACAACCAGTACCAATGCCACTACCAGTATCAGAAGGAGAATAAGGTAGAAGGCAGCCAATCCTGGTTCTTTGAGGACAGCGGGGTTCATCTCAGAAGGACAGCTGCTGTTGTCACTGATTCCTGTACAGTTGTCCATATTGTACACACTTCAGTACTACAAAGAGTGTCAAGATGAAGTTCCTCTAGTATGTTAACTTTGGCTAGGTGTGGACATACCCACACACCGGATATCTATCCCATATCCTTATTATTACAAACATGTCAGTATTAGACATACCCACACACTACTTATGTTCCTGCCTTAGCCACATAATGTAATTTGAACCTTATGGATCCTATTGAACAGTACACAAACATTGCAACCTTTCAGTATCAATTCATAACTGTTTTCGAGTAGTGAACTTGAGTTTTTATGTCAACAGCTGCTGATTTGTACACTTTGTATAATGAACAGCTGTGCAGGTGCCCAAATTTATAATTCAGATTCACAAGGCTTGGACAAGATCATTTTTCTCACATTATTACCAACAAATTAACACTATTTCAGTTCTGTAACTATAATTAGACTCGTGACCGATTTTCTCTCTCTCTCACACACACACGCACACACACACATGACACACACACACACACACACACACACACACACACACACACACACACACACACACACACACACACACACACACACACACACACACACACACACACACACACACACACACACACACACACACACACACACACACACACACACACACACACACACACACACACACACACACACACACACACACACACACACACACACACACACACACACACACACACACACACACACACACACACACACACACACACACACACACACACACACACACACACACACACACACACACACACACACACACACACACACACACACACACACACACACACACACACTGAAACATTGAATTTTAATAAAAGCTACCTTATAATCTACAAGAAGAGGTATATCACACAATCCTAAGAGCATATTATTATCCGATCACTAGTTCACCATGTATTGTAAGTCTTCGTATTACATGCGTATGAAATAACGTGTGGAGGTGAATAGGGGAATCCCCTCCCGATCAGCAGTAGGCTAATAATGGCTGCCTCTGTGACGCGATTTCAAGCTTAGCACATGTACAGCTGGATATACCCTACTTCTTACTATGGCTAAATGTATGGAGCAGAAGAAGAAGGAGCGGACCAGTGAAACTCCGATTGAACGAGATGGACGAGATTCAGATGTTGACGGAGATGAAAAAGATGATGAAAACGTGGACCGAATCGTACTCGAAAGAAAAACTACTACGCCTGGAATAGTGTATCTGAGTCGTATACCGCCATTCATGAAACCAATCAAAGTAAAACAGTTACTTTCAGAATATGGCGAGGTCGAGAGAGTATTCTTGCAACCAGAAGGTAGGTTATCACTGGTTAGCGGTTCAGGCCTGCAGGAGGAACACTAGCTCCTGTGGGAGGTTGTTGCTGGTGTACCACCATGTAACCACATTTAAAGACTTTTTCACCACGTTTGACCACAACGAATACAACAAGAGAAAAGGCAAACAGACTCCACATTCTTCCTACAGCTCCAAATCCATATCCCCAGATTAGAAATTGGCAGTATGGAATAGGAGGCAGGTTGAGGGTACTGTTGAGAGTGAGGACAAGTGCCACTAGGAATAAGGAACTAGAGAGAGAAAACGATGACAATAATACAGCCAACAAGCTGATTTATTAAATATATCGACAATACCCTTGGGAGTTACCACACAGAGATCTGATCTCTGTTCAAAACTTGCAGGAAAGTACATACGTCGCGAGCATTCAGAAGCACACAGACAGCAGTTTATACACAATGTGTGTTCACAAGTATGCGAGTGCGTCTATAATATATTAACAAACCTCTCTGAGAAACAACAAGTTCTGTTCTATACCAAAGCAAGTTTCAGCTAGGCCTCAGCTAGAATAAGTGCATGTTCAGTATTCGATAGTAACGCTGCTGATGTGTTGTTTCGCTTTTTGTATCATTACAGGCCTTTAGCCAGATTAAACTATGGGTGTGTGTGTGTGTGCATAAATGTCTACTTGCTACTTCATCAAAATTGATATTGTGATCATAGTGTATGTGCACAAGTGCAATTCACAGATGGGACTAGACCAAAATGAGAAGATGCATGTAAAAGTTGTTGGAAATACTATGTATGTGCCTGAAGAAGCGTTTAAACGGGCCTGCATTGAAGAGTGTCGGAATTTTTGGTATGCGCTTTCGGGGTCTTCAAAATTACCCTATATCATGACGGCACGTAGTTAGCTGATTAATTGAGTGCCTGAATTCGTTTTTCTGATTCCGATTCTCTTGGACTCTCCAAAAGTTACCCAGGTTCACTGTTAATCAGTTAATAACTACGTGTCAGCCTGTCTAGCTGGGGACTGTTTTGAGATTTTGCATGCTCCAGTCAACTGACAGTCTATGTATGCTATATGCAAGCAAGCATCCTAACATTATTGGAATATATTGTAATCTATAACATTAGATATCTGTTGAGCACATACCCCACGTGCTGCATGTGATGATAAACACTGATCTCCGTTCACGAGAGTATGTACATTGCAGGCATTCACACACGGACAGCAGTTTGTGTACACGTGTGTTCATGTATGCATGTGCGTCTATTATCGACTCTCCCAGATACAAGTACTGTTCTATGCCAAAGTAAGTTTCAGCTGGAATCAGCTCATGTTCAGTACTAGATAATGTGACACACTAAGCACATTCTTGCATAACTCATAGGAAAGGGGGCATGCCAACCTGATGTTTCCACCTGATCTCGCTAATGGGATGAATAAAATTCTGAAAGAATCCCAATCTCCATACATGGCCTGTAACCTTAGCTACATTCAGCAGTGCTAAATACTTTTTCAATATAATATGGGAGAGAATGGAAGAGAATAAATGCTAAGCACCTATTTGCATAACGTATTGGAGAGGGGGCATGTCAGCCTGATATTTCCACCCGAGCTAGATGATAGAATGAACTAAATTCTAAAACCATTCCCATCTCAATGTATGGCCCATAACCTTAGCTACATTCGAAGGTGTTTAATATTTTTCGATGTATGGGAGAGATTAGGAGAGAATAAATGCTATCACCTTTTTGTGTAACCCATAGGAATGGAGGTGTATCAACCTGATATTTTTACAAGACCTAGCTGATGGCATGAACTATACAAGTCCCATCTCAATATGTGGCCTGTACCCTTTGCTACAATTGGAGGTGCTTAATATGCTGACATGATTCACATTTGCATCATTACAAAGTGTTGTTGAATTTTTGGTATGCACTTTCGGGTCTTCAAAAAGTACCCAATACCATGACGGCATGCATTTAGCTGATCAACAGCATGCCTGGATACATTTTCAGATTCCGCTTCTCTCGGACTCTCCAAAAGTTACCCAGGTTCACTGTTAATCAGTTGATAACTACGTGTCAGCCTGCCTGGGGACTGTTTTGCATGAGACTCTGCTCCAGTAAACAGACAGTCTATGTATGCTATAATTAAGCAAGCATCATATTATACCCTTGACATAATATCCATATAGTCCTGTACAGCACACAATGAGAATATGTGAATGCATATTCAACAATGGACTTTTACCAATTAAGGGATAATTTGTGATCAGGGATTTCACTGACTTATTACAAGAGATAAACTACAAAAAACATTACAAATAAAATCAAACAGTTACTGCCACAACGATAAAAAAGAAATCATTGTGAATCACAGTTTGTATCAATATAAACCAATTCCCACAATTCACTGCTTGTGTAAATCCACATAATAATGAATAATAATGAAAATTGTTTTATGTCACGCTACACGACAATTAACATTACTAAAGGAGGGATAATTTGTGAACAGTGATCACACAAATCAAGAAATAAGTACAAATATTATACTACAAATTAACTGTGACTGCAACAACTGTAACTAGTGTTAACCTGTGTAAATTACAAAGAAATTAGTTTGAATTGCTATTGAACAGCGGTATATAAATCCATATAATTCACAGCTCATGTAAATCCGTATAACAATGATGAAAACTGTCTTTGTCACACTAATCTGTACTGGCTGGTGGTTTAGATGTACCACCACCTGTAGACTTTACTTTTGAGTCTGAAGTAGAAGAAATAGAGTATCCCTTTCTGTGGCATATACGACACACCATTCTCTTCAGTTTCTTGCGAACTGGCTTCATAAAGATGATGATGATGATAGGAGTTGGTAGAAGGGACAGAGAAACGAAAAGATATGCTAGAATCACTCCCACTGCTTCTGTAACCAATGCTACCAGTCCGGGCAATGCCTGGCCAAGAAAGTTCACCACATTACCCACCACCAGGAACAGAGCAAACTTGGCTATCCCTTTGTTGTAGGCAGCTCCTTCTGTGATGGTGTTACGTCTGATATAGCAGAGGGTGATGACTGGGGTGGTGATGCTGGCAGAGAGTGGAATGATACCACCGAGTACTACCCAAATGAAGATGGTAGGATAACGACTTGCATTGGGGATAACAGCATTATGTGGAAAACAGGCAATATCGTCTACAAAGTGCACAGCATACACAGGATAAGGCAGCATTACGTAAAATGTCACAAGGAAGGTGACCACCCATGCTCCGACAATGCCTATCATGATGTAGCCAAACTTGAAGACTTTTTCACCACATTTGACTACAACGAATACAACAAGAGAAAAGGCAAACAGACTCCACATTCTTCCTACAGCTCCAAATCCATATCCCCAGAGTAAAAATTGGCAGTATGGAATAGGAGGCAGGTCGAGGGTACTGTTGAGAGTGAGGATAAGTGCCACTAGCAATAAGGAACTTATGAAAAAGATGACAATAATACAGCCAACAAGCTGATTTATCAAATATATCGACAATACCCTTGGGACACCAGAGTTACCACATAGAGAAGCAATGGACAACACAACCAGTACCAATGCCACCACCAGTATCAGAAGGAGAATGAGGTAGAAGGCAGCAAATCCTGGTTCTTTGAGGACAGCAGGGTTCATCTCAGAAGGACAGCTGCTGTTGTCACTGATTCCTGTACAGTTGTCCATATTGCACACACTTCAGTACTACAAAGAATGTCAAGTCGAAGTTCCTCTAGTATATAACTTTGTCTAGGTGTGGACATACCCACACACGGAATCTCTATCCCACATCCTTATTATTACAAACATGTTGGTATTAGACATACCAGCACACCTCTTATGTTCCTGCCTTAGCAACATAATGTAATTTGAACCTTATGAATCCTATTGAACTGTACACAAACATTGCAACCTTTATCAAGTTGATTAGTGAACTTGAGTTTTTATGTCAACAGCTGCTGATATGTATACTTTGTATAATGAACAGCTGTACAAGTGCCCAAATTCATAATTCAGATTCACAAGGCTTGGACAAGATCATGTTTCTCACATTCTTACTGACACTTTCAATTCACTGATAATTTTCAGTTCTGTAACTATAATTAGACTCGTGATATCTCTCTCTCTCTCTCTCTCTCTCTCTCTCTCCCTCACACACACACACACACACACACACACACACACACACACACACACACACACACACACACACACACACACACACACACGGAAACATTGAATTTTAATGAATACTACCTTATAAGACCAGAAGCGGTATATCACACAATCCTAAGAGCATATTATTATCCGATCACTAGTTCACCATTTATTGTAAGTCTTCGTATTACATGATGTATGGAATTAACTTGTGGAGGTCAATAGGGGAATCCCCTCCTGATCAACAGTAATAATGGCTGCCTCTGTGACGCGATTTCAAGCTTAGCACATGTACAGCTGGATATACCCTACTTCGTACTATGGCTAAATGTATGGAGCAGAAGAAGAAGGAGCGGACCAGTGAAACTCCAATTGAACGAGATGGACGAGATTCGGATGCTGACGGAGATGAAAAGGACGATAAAAAGGTGGACCAAATCGTACTCGAAAGAAGAACTATTACGCCTGGAATAGTGTATCTAAGTCGTATACCGCCGTTCATGAAACCAATCAAAGTAAAGCAGTTACTTTCAGAATATGGCGAGGTCGGGAAAGTAGTCTTGCAACCAGAAGGTAGGTTATCACTGGTTAGCGGTTCAGGCCTGCAAGAGGAACACTGGCTCCACTGGGAGGTTGTTGCTGGTGTTTGTTCGACACGGTGTAATTATTGTTTAATTCGTCTGTGATCATTCCTAGATCCACTGACCAGATTGAAGAGAAAGAAATTCGGAGGAAATAGAAAGAGGAAGTATACTGAAGGATGGGTGGAGTTCATGGATAAGAGAGTGGCTAGTTTAAAAAGTAGTATCTCTGTTAGCATTGTTACAGAGTGTTGTTGGCTTTTCAGTATGCACTTTCGGGGTCTTCAAAAAGTACCCAATACCGTGACGGCACACATTTAACTGATCAACTGCATGCCTGGATACGTTTTTCAGATCTCGCTTCTCTTGGACTCTCCAAAAGTTACCCAGGTTCACTGTTAATCAGTTAATAACTACGTGTCAGCCTGTCTGGGGACTGTTTTGCATGAGACTCTGCTCCAGTAAACAGACAGTTTATGTATGCTATAATTAAGCAAGCATCATATTTATTAGAATTTATATTATAACTACCCTTTACATAATTTCAATATAGTCCTGTACAGCACACAATGTGAATATGTGAATGCATATTCAACAATGGACTATAATTTGTGATCGGTGATTGCATGCATTGGCTAAGTGGTCCCATTTCTTTGTAATTCAATGAAATGAAATGAAATGAAATGAAGAGATAAACTACAAAAAAGCATTACAAATAAACTCAAACTGATACTGCCGCAACAATAAAAAAAATTATCGTGAACCACAGTTTGTATCAATATAAGCCAATTCCTACAATTCACTGCTTGTGTAAATCCGCATAATGATGAAAATTGTTTTATGTCATGCTACACGACCATTAACATTACTAAAGGGATAATTTGTGAACAGTGATTACACAAATCAAGAAATAAGTACAAATATTATACTAAACATTAACTGTGACTACAACAACTGTAACTAGTGTTAACATGTGTAAATTACAAAGAAATTAGTTTGAATTGCTATTAGATAGCGGTAAATCCGTATAATTCACTGTTCTTGTAAAACGTATAACAAATTAATGATGGAAACTGTTTTTATCACACTAATCTGTACTGGCTGGTGGTTTAGATGTACCAACACCTGTAGACTTTACCTTTGAATCTGAAGTAGAAGAAATAGAGTATCCCTTTCTGTGGCATATATGGCACACCATTCTCTTCAGTTTCTTGCGAACTGGCTTCATAAAGATGATGATGATGATAGGAGTTGGTAGAAGGGACAGAGTAATGAAAATATATGCTAGAACCACTCCCACTGCTTCTGTAGCCAATGATATCAATCCAGGCACAGCCTGGCCAAGAAAGTTTACTACATTACCCACCACCAGGAACAGAGCAAACTTGGCTATCCCTTTGTTGTAGGCAGCTCCTTCTGTGATGGTGTTACGTCTGATATAGCACAGGGTGATGATGGGGGTGGTGATGCTGGCAGAGAGTGGAATGATACCACCGAACACTACCCAAATGAATAGGGTGGGATAGAGACTTGTCCTGGGGATAACAGCATTGTGTGGAAAACAGGCAATACTATTTACAAAGTGCAGGGCAAACACAGGATAAGGCAGTGTTATGTAAAATGTTACAAGGAAGGCCACCACCCATACTCCAACAATGCCTACCACCATGTAGCCACACTTGAAGACTTTTTCACCACGTTTGACTACAACGAATACAACAAGAGAGAAAGCAAACAGACTCCACATTCTTCCTACAGCTCCAAATGCATATCCCCTAATTAGAAATTGGCAGTATGGAATAGGAGGCAGGTCGAGGTTACTGTTGAGAGTGAGGACAAGTGCCACTAGGAATAAGGAACTAGAGAAAAAGATGACAATAATACAGCCAACAAGCTGATTTATCAAATATATCGACAATACCCTTGGGACACCAGAGTTACCACACAGAGAAGCGATGGACAACACAACCAGTACCAATGCCACTACCACTATCAGGAGAAAGAGGTAGAAGGCAACAAATCCTGGTTCTTTGAGAAAAGTGGGATTCATCTCAGAAGGACAGCTGCTGTTGTCACTAATTCCTGTACAGTTGTCCATATCGCACACACTTCAGTACTACAAAGAGTGTCAAGATGAAGTTCCTCTAGTATGTTAACTTTGGCTAGGTGTGGACATACCCACACACCGGATCTATCCCACATCCTTATTAATATTATTACGAACATGTTGGTATTAGACATACCCACACACTACTTATGTTCCTGCCTTAGCAACATAATGTAATTTGAACCTTATGAATCCTATTGAACTGTACACAAACATTACAACCTTTCAGTGTCAATTAATAACTGTTTTCGAGTAGTGAACTTGAGTTTTTATGTCAACAGCTGCTGATTTGTATACTTTGTATAATGAACAGCTGTGCAAGTGCCCAAATTCATAATTCAGATTCACAAGGCTTGGATAAGATCATGTTTCTCACATTCTTACCGACAAATTAACACTATTTTCAGTTCTGTAACTACAATTAGACTCGTGACCGATTTTCTCCCTCTCTCACACACACACATGCACACACACACACACATACACACACACATGTACACACACACACACACACTCACACACACACACACGTACACACACACACACACACACACTGAAACATTGAATTTTAATAAAAGCTACCTTATAACCTACAAGAAGAGGTATATATATCACACAATCCTAAGAGCATATTATTATCCGATCACTAGTTCACCATTTATTGTAAGTCTTCGTAGTACATGCGTATGGAATTAACGTGTGGAGGTCAATAGGGGAATCCCCTCCCGATCAGCAGTAATAATGGCTGCCTCTGTGACGCGATTTCAAGCTTAGCACATGTACAGCTGGATATACCCTACTTCGTACTATGGCTAAATGTATGGAGCAGAAGAAGAAGGCGCGGACCAGTGAAACTCCAATTGAACGAGATGGACGAGATTCGGATGCTGACGGAGATGAAAAAGATGATGAAAAGGTGGACCAAATCGTACTCGAAAGAAGAACTACTACGCCTGGAATAGTGTATCTGAGTCGTATACCGCCATTCATGAAACCAATCAAAGTAAAGCAGTTACTTTCAGAATATGGCGAGGTCGGGAGAGTATTCTTACAACCAGAAGGTAGGTTATCACTGGTTAGCGGTTCAGGCTTGCAGGAGGAACACTGGCTCCACTGGGAGGTTGTTGCTGGTGTTTGTTCGACACGCTGTAATTATTGTTTAATTCGTCTGTGATCATTTCTAGATCCACTGACCAGATTGAAGAGAAAGAAATTCGGAGGAAATAGAAAGAGGAAGTATACTGAAGGATGGGTGGAGTTCATGGATAAGAGAGTGGCTAAAGTAGTAGCTCTTACATTGAACAACACTACTATTGGTGTGTGTGTGTGTGTGTGTGTGTGTGTGTGTGTGTGTGTGTGCGTGCGTGTGTGTGTGCGTGTGTGCATGCATGCGTGTGTGTGCGTGTGCATGTGTGTACATGTGTGCTTTCTTTTTGTCAATTTGATAGTTTTCATCACTATTTCTTCTCATGTTGATGTTACAATACTTACATTTCTTCTGCGTGCCTCACTGTACACTGTTTTTAGGAGGGAAAAAGAGGAGTTACTACCATGATGACATGTGGAACATCAAATACCTGCCAAAATTCAGGTGGACACACTTGACAGAGAAAGTGGGTATGTACTGTGTATACTGTATGTACTGTGTACTGTGTATACTGTACGTATGTGCTGTATATACTGTGTGTACTACGTATGTGTACTGTGTATACTGTATGTACTGTGTACTGTGTATACTGTATGTGCTGTATATACTGTGTGTACTGTGCGTTCTGTATGTACTGTGTGTACTGTGTATACTGTATGTACTGTGTGTACTGTGTGTACTGTGTGTTCTGTATGTACTGTGTGTATTGTATGTACTGTGTGTTAATAATATTGCTGATGTTGTTTTTATTGTGTTGTCTTTTTGTCCTTCATTATCTCTTCAGCTTATGATAATGCTGTCCGAGGTCAAAGGTTACGTACAGAGTTCAGCCAAGCCAAAAGAGAGAATGCATTTTACCTACAAAATGTGGACAAGGGTAAAGCTATTTCTTCGATAAAAGAGAGAAAGCGGAAGAAAGCAGTGGAGAAAGGCCTTGAAGTGAGTGTGAGTACGCAAGTGCACCCCCTTCCCCCCCCCACACACACAAACACCTATGTAGCTATGCACATGCACACACAGACAAATACAAACACCTACACATGCACACACACACACACACACACAAACACACACACACACACACACACACACACACACACACACACACACACACACACACACACACACATGCACACACGAGTTGCATACTCTGCTTGTCATAGGTTGACAGTGCTGAGTCCTCTGTTAAGAGAGTGTACAGGCAAAGAACAGTCAAAGATGCTGTAGAGCACCAAGCCAATGAAAATCCTAGAGTAGTCAGCAATGAATTATTGAAAAAGGTAGGTGTTTGTTTTGTGTGTGTGTGTGTGTGTGTGTGTGAGAGAGAGAGAGAGAGACAGTGTTTGTCTGTGTACATTTGTGTGTGTGTGTGTGAGAGAGTGTCTGTGTACATTTGTGTGTGTGTGTATGTGTGTGCGTGAATGCATCTGTGTACATTTGTGCGTGTGTGTGCACACACATATGACACTGCGTGTGTGTCTGTGTTTGCACTAAAGTACTTGTATACACGTACATACCTATCTTACTCACTCAAACCTACCTCTGTAGCTATGGTTACTGTGGTAAGATTCAGACTGTCCATGTCCACGTAGTTGGTGAGTAGTTTCTCACACAATGGCCTGAGACCAACTGATGGCAGACAACAATAACTACAGTGAATACTTGTTAATTCGCCACAATTCATTTCCAAAGAATATGGTGGATTAACGAGTTTGGGAGATTAACTGGATATTCATTGGTACTTGTACATTATATTGGTACTGGGAAATTGTGGTGGATTAAAAGGTTTGGTGGATATAGCGGTGGCAGATTAACGAGAATTTACTGTACCATCAAGGTCACCTTGCTTCATTGTGTGGCACACAGTGGCACTAAATGTACCGATGAAGCAATTCACGCGTTACCACTTCTCTTAATCCGTGTTCTACTTATTACATACAGATATTCACGGGAACAAGCTCTGAAAATATCTCTTGATGTAATGATCCACCACAACCTGTCCTGTGTCACCTTTCAATTTTCTTCTTTCATTTTCTCATTTTCACAATGTAATTACGTATAATGAATTCCTCACAAATTATGTTATTGATTTCATTTCTGTTTTGAATGACTATATATCAATATATTAATAATAATTTTGTTATTGTTTTATAAAACATTCAATGTTTGATGTGATACATGGCTGTATGCTTGAGACTGTCACTGCTGCTGGCAGTCCCCCCCCCCTTAATCTACATAATAAGAATATTGAATTGCAATTGGAAATAAAACCAATATCTTCAGCAAAATAAAGACTTACATGTACATAGCTTCACATAATATATGCAGTGTGTTGTGTATACAGTGCAGTGTACATTGAAATTGAGAATATTAAGGACAGGGTCCCAGTCCCAGTTGACATGGATCTGGACTGGGAATGGGAACCTGTACTGGTTCCTGAGTTTGTCCACCACCTCTGGGAGCCTCCATCCGGAGAGACGGCTGCACCTTCACTAACTCCACCCTCCCACTCTTCTTACACTTGACAACTTCCACAAATGTGAAGACATCTGGACCTAGTCTGATCTGAATGGTGAGAAGAGAAACATGGCTGACTAGTCTAGAATCTGATGTGATGTGGACAAGCTTTTATCCTCAAAGGCTACTTTCTCCACAAACCATTTGTGTAACAGACTGAATTATGCATGCAGACACACACACATGCACACCCACGTGCACAAACACACATATCCGTACATCCGTACATCCGGACGTGAATGCATACAGAATTAAATCACATGATGTGGTCTTGACCTGGACAAATGGGGACACACACACACACACACACACACACACACACACCACTAAAAAGCGCAAGTGGTTTCCGGTCGTGCCCACTTAATATTATTACTTCTGGTGATTAATCAATTAATTAATAAGTCAAAATCAAATTGAAAATCCCCTGCCAATTCCTAGCACTAGACTAGTGTCACACCTGTATGAAGTAGGAGTCTCCTTCTTTAGTACTCTTTGCCCAGTAGAACATGGCAGAGAAGCTTCCTCCCTTGATGCCGAACCCTTCAACTTGTTCTCTCACTTTGTCAGCCATTTTTTGAACTTCAGGTGTAGCAATGTGTGGGAAATTGGGCAAGCCGGGCTCCCACACACTTCTAAATACAAAGGACGGCAAACAACACTGCTATACAAAATGGAGGAAACTAATTCAATAAGAATTCCTTGTGTTGTTGGGAAATCTGTTTGGATTGAGGAGCGCTGAGAAATGTAGCCTGGTGAAGAGTTCTTCATCAGATCATCAAATGAAGAACTCTCTTCACCAGACTGCATTTCTAAATGGCCCTCAATCCAAACAGATTTTCCCAATAACAGTTGGTAACATCGCAGTCTGAAATTCTTATTTGAAGAATTCCTTGCTGTGCTCGATGCATCTCTCGTTTGAGAAACCTTTCGGCTTTTAGGAACATTCAGTAATGGCAGTTCTATCATCATTCTTCATATCTTTCTAAAAGTTTTGACCCTAAGAGTTGTCATGATCCCACTGATGACAACCCTCATGGTTAAGACCTCAAAGAAGAACGATGATAGAACTACGTTTCTGAATGCTCCCAAAAGCCAAGAGGTCTGTCAAATGAGATAGAGGAACCCAGAATGGTGGTACACCTCTGTGTTGAGGACACTTCGTGACTTTCAATCCTCATTATGGTAATTTAGTTCAATAGGTTATAAAATACACTACAGTACTACACTGGGACACAGAATGGTGTCCTTAATACAGAGGTTTCCTCAATTCAGAGTTCATATAATTCCAGAATGGCGTCCTTATCGACATCACAGAGGTTTTCTCTGTTCATGATCAGAAGCGAAGTTCGTAATAGAGAGGCTCCATTCGATAATTCGACATTGGCTACCCACTGCATTATACAGGTATTCTTCGGTACGGTTCCCATCGTACATTGCCACGGTACAGCTGAAATGCCTCATTCGGACAAGATCTAGGGTCTATGCTCAAACCATGGCCACGCGACTAGCTAGCTATAGCTACTCACTTGCCTGCTTTATTCATACTTGAACTTCGAGTCAACTTGCTTCATAGGCAGAGTAAATCACTCCGCAAGTAGGTGATGTGTATTGATCCACACAGCGAATTTGAAGCTTTTATCGGTAAAGGACGCGCAGTACTCAATAATGAGGTCGTAGTTCAGAATATTGCGGCCATTTTGAATGGCTAGAGTATCTATGAGCAGAGGGAAATACCTAATTCGTTCAGAATATTGCGGCCATTTTGAATGGCTAGAGTATCTATGTATAGCAGAGGGAAATACCTAATTCGTTCAGAATATTGCGGCCATTTTGAATGGCTAGAGTATCTATGTATAGCAGAGGGAAATACGTACCTAATTCGTTCGACCACATGTAGATTCCTACGACTATGGTTTAACCGGTAACGGTGTTCGTAGTCCACAGTAGCTACGGCCTGGAAGAGGGTTTATTGTAACAATGGGACGTTGCAGTGGATGGAAATTCAATATGCCCCCCCTATTACGGAAGTTGTTATTGACATCAAGAGTCGGGAGGAGAAGTGTTCCCCTTTTATCATATCGTTTCAATTTTTTTATTTATTGTGTACAATGGGGACTGTTAACAGTTGAAAAGTAATCATGAAGTGGCATTTTACTTAGGCTGGGTATTAGACATTGTATTGATAGTTCGTTCGATTCCAACCAGAAAAATTCACAATAAAGTTTAATCATCGATAACGTTTCGACCACATACCTTTACTTAGGTACGTCTTGTTGAGTATTAGAATGAGAATCTTAGACAAGTATAAGTACTCCTCTAGCTACAGTTACAATTCTCAACTTCGAAGTGACCTCCACAATACAGCACAGCACATGTGCTTCTACTTGCATCCTTTTAGTGTGCACTTCACAGCATGTGCTTCATATTTTTTCAATGTATGGGAGAGTACAGGAGAGATAACGCTAAGCAGGAGAGAGGGAGGGAGCGTGTCAGCTTGACATTTTAGACAGCCCTAGCTGGGGACGTGAACTAACTTCTGAGACAATTCCCATCTTCGTAGCTAACCCATAACACCAGCTACATTTGGAGGTGCTTAATAATTTTTCAATGTATGGTAGAGTATAGGAGAGAAAACGCTAAGCATCTTTTTGTATAGCTCATGGGGGAGGGGGTGTGTTAACTTGATAATTTAGACAGACCTAGCTGGGGACGGGAACCAACGTCAGCAACAATTCCCATCTCCGTAGCTAACCCGTAACACCAGCTACATTCGAAGGTGCTTAATAAGTTTTCAATGTATGGTACGTAGAGTATAGGAGAATAAACGCTAAGTACCTTTTTGTATAGCTCATGGGGGAGGGGGCGTGTTAACTTGATATTTTAGGCAGACCTAGTTGATGACTTGAATTAACTTCTGAAACAATTCCCATCTCAATAGATGGCTCGTAACACCAGCTACATTCGAAACAGCTTAATATACTTCCAATGTATGGTAGAGTATAGGAGAGAAAACCCTAAGCACCTTTTTGCATAACTCATGGGGGAGGGGGCGTGTCAACTTGATATTTTAGACAGGCATAGCTGGAGACGTGAACTAACTTCAGAAACAATTCCCATCTCAATAGATGGCTCGTAACCCCAGCTACATTCGAAGGTGCTTAATATACTTTCAATGCATGGGAGAGGATACGTATTGAAATATACATACAAATGTATAAATGCTATGTGCCATATGGACACCTGAGAGAATTTTCATCAGCAACAAAACCTATCATTTTTGCTATCAAAAGGACCGTATTAGTTCCAGGAGTGTGTCCGTGCATTCGTATTAGATCTATGATGCATTATGTGCACACAGGAGAGGTCGTGGTGACAAGCATAAAAATTGACATTATTTGGCTTGTCACCACGAGGCCCATAGCACACCCAGGACGGTTTGCATGCATCTCAAATAGTGTTGGTGAGTTTGGCATGGACACTGGGCAGCCCTTGGTGACTACCAACGGAATGTGAACATACCTGAGTGATCACCATGAGGCATAATACACTCATATTGAAATGTAAATACAAAAGTATAATGTTATGTGCCATATGGACACCAGGCAGAATTATGATCCACAACAAAACCTATCATTTTGCTATCAAAAGGACCGTATTAGTTCCAGGAGTGTGTCCGTACATTCATATTAGATCTATGATGCATTATGTGCACACAGGAGAGGTCGTGGTGACAAGCATAAAATTTGACATTTTTTGGCTTGTCACCACGAGGCCCATAGCACACCTATGACGGTTTGCATGCATCCCAAATTGTGTTGGTGACTTGGCACTGGCACTGGGCAGCCCTTGGTAAACAACAACTTGATGTCAAATCACTTGAGTTATCACCACAAGGCGTATTACACTCATATTGAAATGTACATACAAATGTATAATGCTATGTGCCATATGGACACCTGGCAGAATTTTCATCAGCAACAAAACCTATCATTATTGTTATAAAAAGGACTGTATTAGTTCCAGGAATGTGTCCGTACATTCGTATTAGATCTATGATGCATTATGTGCACACAGGAGAGGTCGTGGTGACAAGCATAAAAATTGATATTTTTTGGCTTGTCACCACGAGGCCCATAGCACACCCAGGACGGTTTGCATGCATCCCAAATTGTGTTGGTGAGTTTGGGACAGGTACTAGGCAGCCCTTGGTGACCAGCAACGTGATGTCAAATCATCTGACTTATCACCACAAGGCGTATTACAATAATAATAATAATAAATTAAATTTATTTTCAATGTGATGGAGAGTATAGGAGGGAACATGCTAAGCACCTTTTTTCATATCTCATGGGGGAGGGGGCATGTCAACTTGATATGTTAGGCACGCTCCTGTGGACGTGAACTAACTTGTGAATCAATTCCTATCTCAATAGATGGCCCGGGACTCCAGCTACATTCAAAGGTGAAAAATATTTTTCAATGCATGGGAGAGTATAGGAGAGAAAACAATAAGCACCTTTTTGCATAGCTCATGGGGGAGGGGGCGTGTCATCTTGATATTTCAGACAGACTTAACTGTGGATGTGAACTAATGTCTGAAACAATTCCCATCTCAATAGGTGGCTCGTAACTCCAGCTACATTGGAAAGAGCTTAGAATTTTTTTCAATGTATAGGAGAGTATAGGAGAGAAAACGTTAAGCACCTTTTTGCATAGCTCATGGGGGAGGGGGCGTGTCAATGTGATATTTCAGACAGACCTAGCTGTTGACTTGAACTAACTTGTGAAAAAATTCTCATCACACTAGGTAGCTCGTAACTCCAGCTACGTACATTGAAAGGTGCCTAACATGTTTTCAATGTATGGGAGACTACGTATAGGAGAGAAAACGTTAAGCACCTTTTTGCATAGCTCATGGGGGAGGAGGCATGTCAACGTGATATTTCAGACTGAGCTAGTTGGGAACGTGAACTAACTTGTGAAACAATTCCCATCTCAATAGGTGGCTTGTAACTCCAGCTACATTGAAAGGTGCTTAACATTTTTTCAATGTATGGGAGAGTATAAGAGAGAAAATGTTAAGCACCTTTTTGCATAGCTCATGGGGGAGGGGGCGTGTCAATGTGATATTTTTGACAGACCTAGTTGGAGACGTGAACTAACTTGTGAAACAATTCCCATCTCAATAGGTGGCCTGTAACTCCAGCTACATTGGAAGGTGCTTAACATTTTTTCAATGTATAGGAGAGTATAGGAGAGAAAACGTTAAGCACCTTTTTGCATAGCTCATGGGGGAGGGAGCGTGTCAATGTGATATTTTAGACAGACCTAGTTGGGGATGTGAACTAACTTCTTAAACAATTCCCATCTCAATAGGTGGCCTGTAACTCCAGCTACATTGGAAGGTGCTTAACATTTTTCAATGTATGGGAGAGTATATGAGAGAAAACATTAAGCACCATTTTGCATAGCTCATGGGGGAGGGGGCGTGTCAACGTAATATTTCACACAGAGCTAGTTGGGAACGTGAACTAACTTGTGAAACAATTCCCATCTCAATAGATGGCTTGTAACTCCAGCTACATTGGAAGGTGCTTAACATTTTTTCAATGTACGTATGGGAGAGTACGTACGTATAGGAGAGAAAACGTTAAGCACCTTTTTGCATAGCTCATGGGGGAGGGGGCGTGTCAACTTGATATTTCAGACAGACCTAGCTGGGGATGTGAACTAACTTGTGAAACAATTCCGATCTCAATAGGTGGCCTGTAACTCCAGCTACATTGGAAGGTTCTTAACACTTTTTCAATGTATGGGAGAGTATAAGAGAGAAAACGTTAAGCACCTTTTTGCATAGCTCATGGGGGAGGGGGCGTGTCAACGTGAAATTTCAGACAGAGCTAGTTAGGGACGTGAACTAACTTCTGAAACAATTCCCATCTCAATAGGTGGCCTGTAACTCCAGCTACATTGGAAGGTGCTTAATGTGTTTCAATGTATGGGAGAGTATATGAGAGAAAACGCTAAGCACCTTTTTGCATAGCTCATGGGGCAGGGGGCGTGTCAACTTGATAATTCAAACAGAGCTAGTTGGGGGTGTGAACTAACTTGTGAAACAATTCCCATCTCAATAGGTGGCCTGTAACTCCAGCTACATTGGAAGGTGCTTAACATTTTTCAATGTATGGGAGAGTATAGGAGAAAAAACATTAAGCACCTTTTTGCATAGCTCATGGGGGAGGGGGCGTGTCAACATGATATTTCAGACAGAGCTAGTTGGGAACATGAACTAACTTCTGAAACATTTCCCATCTCAATAGGTGGCCTGTAACTTCAGCTACATTGGAAGGTGCTTAGCATTTTTTCAATGTACGTATGGGAGAGTATATGAGAGAAAATGTTAGGCACCTTTTTGCATAGCTCATGGGGGAGTGGGCGTGTCATCGTGATATTTTGGGCAAACCTAGTTAGGGACATAAACCAACTTCTAAAACAATTCCCATTTCAATAGATGGCTCGTAACCCCAGCTACATTCGAAGGTGCTTAATATACTTCCAATGTATGGTAGAGTATAGGAGAGAAAACCCTAAGCACCTTTTTGCATAACTCATGGGGGAGGGGGCGTGTCAACTTGATATTTTAGACAGGCATAGCTGGAGACGTGAACTAACTTCAGAAACAATTCCCATCTCAATAGATGGCTCGTAACCCCAGCTACATTCGAAGGTGCTTAATATACTTTCAATGCATGGGAGAGGATACGTATTGAAATATACATACAAATGTATAAATGTTACGTGCCATATAGGAATCTGGGAGAAATTTAGATTGACAACAAAATCTATCATTTTTGCCATCTAAAGGACTGTATTAGTTCTAGGAGTGTGTCCATGCATTCGTATTAGATCTATGATGCATTATGTGCACACAGGAGAGGCCGTGGTGACAAGCATAAAAATTGACATTTTTTGGCTTGTCACCACGAGGCCCTTAGCACACCCAGGACAGTTTGCATGCATCCGAAATTGTGCTGGTAAGTTTACCACAGACACTGGGCAGCCCTTGGTGACCAACAACTTGATGTCAAATCACTTGAGTTATCACCACAAGGTGTATTACACTTATATTGAAATGTACATACAAATGTATAGTGTTATGTGCCATATGGACACCTGAGAGAACGTTTGATCAGCAACAAAATCTATCATTTTTGTTATCAAAAGGACCGTATTAGTTCCAGGAGTGTGTCCGTGCATTCGTATTAGATCTATGATGCATTATGTGCACACAGGAGAGGTCGTGGTGACAAGCATAAAAATTGACATTTCTTGGCTTGTCACCACGAGGCCCATAGCACACCCAGGACGGTTTGCATGCATCCCCAAATTGTGTTGGTGAGTTTGTGACAGGTACTGGGCAGCCCTTGGTGACCAGCAAAGTGATGTCAAATCACCTAAGTTATCACCACAAGGCGTATTACACTCATATTGAAATGTACATACAAATGTATAATGCTATGTGCCATATGGACACCTGAGAGAATTTTCATCAGCAACAAAATCTATCATTTTTGCTATCAAAAGGACCGTATTAGTTCCAGGAGTGTGTCCGTGCATTCGTATTAGATCTATGATGCATTATGTGCACACAGGAGAGGTCGTGGTGACAAGCATAAAAATTGACATTTTTAGGCTTGTCACCACGATGCCCATAGCACACCCAAAAAGGTTTGCATGCATCCCAAATTGTGTTGGTGAGTTTGTGACAGGTACTGGGCACCCCTTGGTGACCAGCAAAGTGATGTCAAATCACCTGAGTTATCACCACAAGGCGTATTACACTCATATTGAAATGTACATACAAATGTATAATGCTATGTGCCATATGGACACCTGATAGAATTTTGATTCTCAACAAAATCTATCATTTTGCTATCAAAAGGACCGTATTAGTTCCAGGAGTGTGTCCGTGCATTCGTATTAGATCTATGATGCATTATGTGCACACAGGAGAGGTCGTGGTGACAAGCATAAAAATTGACATTTTTTTGGCTTGTCACCATGAGGCCCATAGCACACCTATGACAGTTTGCATGCATCTCAAATTGTGTTGGTGAGTTTGGCACGAACACTGCACAGCCCTTGGCGACCAGCAAAGTGATGTCAAATCACCTGAGTCATCACCACAAGGCGTATTACACTTATATTGAATTGTACATACAAATGTATAGTGCTATGTGTCATATGGACACATGAGAGAATTTTCAACAGCAACAAAACCTATCATTTTTGCGACCGTATTAGTTCCAGGAGTGTGTCCGTGCATTCGTATTAGATCTATGATGCATTATGTGCACACAAGAGAGGTCGTGGTGACAAGCATAAAAATTGACATTTTTTGGCTTGTCACCATGAGGCCCATAGCACACCTATGACGGTTTGCATGCATCCCAAATTGTGTTGGTGAGATTGGCACGGACACTGGGCAGCCCTTGGTGACCAGCAAAGTGATGTCAAATCACCTGAGTCATCACCACAAGGCGTATTACACTCATATTGAAATGTACATACAAATGTATAATGCTATGTGCCATATGGACACCTGGTAGAATTTTGATTCTCAACAAAACCTATCACTTTTGCTATCAAAAGGACCGTATTAGTTCCAGGAGTGTGTCCGTGCATTCGTGTTAGATCTATGATGCATTATGTGCACACAGGAGAGGTTGTGGTGACAAGCATAAAAATTGACATTTTTTGGCTTGTCACCACGAGGCCCATAGCACGCCCAGGACGGCATGCATCCCAAATTGTATTGGTGAGTTTAGCACAGACACTGGGCAGCCCTTGGTGACCAGCAACGTAATGTCAAATCACCTGAGTTATCACCACAAGGCGTATTACAATAATAACGATAATATTCTTTTTCAAGGTAAGGGAGAGTATAAGTGGGAAAAAGCTAATCACCTTTTTTCATAACTCATAGGGGAGGTGGCATGTCAACTTGATATTTTAGACAGACCTAGCTGAGGACTTGAACTAACTTGTGAAACAATTCCCATCTCAATAGATGGCTCGTAACTCCAGCTACATTGGAAGGTGCTTAACATTTATTCAATGTATGATAGAGTATAGGAGAGAAAACGCTAAGCACCTTTTTGTATAGCTCATGGGGGAGGGGGTGTGTCAACTTGATATTTCAGACAGACTTAGCTGCAGATGTGAACTAACTTCTGAAACAATTCCCATCTCCGTAGCTAACCCGTAACCCCAACTACATTCGGAGGTGCTTAATAATTATTCAATGTATGGTAGAGTATAGGAGAGAAAACGCTAAGCACCTTTCTGTGTAGCTCATGAGGGAGGGGGCATGTCAACTTAATATTTCAGGCAGACCTAGCTGGAGATGTGAACTAACTTCTGAAACAATTCCCATCTCAATAGGTGGCCCGTCAACCCAGTTACATTCGAAGGTGCTTAATGCTTTTTTAATGTATGGTAGAGTATAGGAGAGAAAACGTTAAGCACCTTTTTGTATAGCTCATGAGGGAGGGCGTTTGTCAACTTGATAATTTAGACAGACCTAGCTGGGGACGTGAACTAACTTCTGAAACAATTCCCATCTCAATAGGTGGCCCGTCAACCCAGTTACATTCGGAGGTGCTTAATAATTATTCAATGTATGGTAGAGTATAGGAGAGAAAACGCTAAGCACCTTTCTGTGTAGCTCATGAGGGAGGGGGCATGTCAACTTGATATTTCAAGCAGACCTAGCTGGAGATGTGAACTAACTTCTGAAACAATTCCCATCTCAATAGGTGGCCCGTCAACCCAGTTACATTCGAAGGTGCTTAATGCTTTTTTAATGTATGGTAGAGTATAGGAGAGAAAACGTTAAGCACCTTTTTGTATAGCTCATGAGGGAGGGCGTTTGTCAACTTGATAATTTAGACAGACCTAGCTGGGGACGTGAACTAACTTCTGAAACAATTCCCATCTCAATAGGTGGCCCGTCAACCCAGCTAGATTCGGAGGTGCTAAATAATTATTCAATGTATGGTAGAGTATAGGAGAGAAAACGCTTAGCACCTTTTTGTATAGCTCATGGGGAAGGGGGCGTGTCAACTTGATAATTTAGACAGACCTAGCTGGGGACGTGAACTAACTTCTGAAACAATTCCCATCTCAATAGGTGGCCCGTTAACCCAGTTACATTCGGAGGTACTTAATAATTTTCAATGTATGGTACGTAGAGTTTAGGAGAGAAAACGCTAAGCACCTTTTTGTATAGCTCATGGGGGAGGGGGCGTGTCAACTTGATATTTCAGACAGACCTAGCTGGAGATGTGAACTAACTTCTGAAACAATTCCCATCTCCGTAGCTAACCCGTAACACCAACTACATTCGGAGGTGCTTAATAATTTTTCAATGTATGGTAGAGTATTGGAGAGAAAACGCTAAGCACCTTTTTGTATAGCTCATGGGGGAGGGGGCGTGTCAACTTGATATTTCAGACAGACCTAGCTGGAGATGTGAACTAACTTCTGAAACAATTCCCATCTCAATAGGTGGCCCGTCACCCCAGTTACATTCGGAGGTGCTTAATGTTTTTTCAATGTATGGTAGAGTATAGGAGAGAAAACGCTAAGCACCTTTTTGTATATCTCATAGGGGAGATGGCGTGTCAACTTGATATTTCAGACAGACCTAGCTGGATATGTGAACTAACTTCTGAAACAATTTTCATTTCAATAGGTGGCCCGTCACCCCAGTTACATTCGGAGGTGCTTAATGCTTTTTTAATGTATGGTAGAGTATAGGAGAGAAAACGCTAAGCACCTTTTTGTATAGCTCATGGGGGAGGGGGCTTGTCAACTTGATATTTCAGACAGACCTAGCTGGAGATGTGAACTAACTTCTGAAACAATTCCCATCTCTGTAGCTAACCCGTAACACCAACTACATTCGGAGGTGCCTAATAATTATTCAATGTATGGTAGAGTATTGGAGAGAAAACGCTAAGCACCATTTTGTATAGCTCATGGGGAAGGGGGCGTGTCAACTTGATATTTCAGACAGACCTAGCTGGAGATGTGAACTAACTTCTGAAACAATTCCCATCTCCGTAGCTAACCCGTAACATCAACTACATTCGGAGGTGCCTAATAATTATTCAATGTATGGTAGAGTATAGGAGAGAAAACGCTAAGCACCTTTTTGTACAGCTCATGGGGGAGGGGGCGTGTCAACTTGATATTTCAGACAGACCTAGTTGGAGATGTGAACTAACTTCTGAAACAATTCCCATCTCAATAGGTGGCCTGTCACCCCAGTTACATTCGGAGGTGCTTAATGCTTTTTCAATGTATGGTAGAGTATAGGAGAGAAAACGCTAAGCACCTTTTTGTATAGCTCATGGGGGAGGGGGCGTGTCAACTTGATATTTCAGACAGACCTAGCTGGAGATGTGAACTAACTTCTGAAACAATTCCCATCTTCGTAGCTAACCCGTAACACCAACTACATTCGGAGGTGCTTAATAATTATTCAATGTATGGTAGAGTACGTATAGGAGAGAAAACGCTAAGCACCTTTTTGTATAGCTCATGGGGGAGGGGGCGTGTCAACTTAATAATTTAGACAGACCTAGCTGGAGATGTGAACTAACTTCTGAAACAATTCCCATCTTCGTAGCTAACCCGTAACACCAACTACATTCGGAGGTGCTTAATAATTTTTCAATGTATGATAGAGTATAGGAGAGAAAACGCTAAGCACCTTTTTGTATAGCTCATGGGGGAGGGGGTGTGTCAATTTGATATTTCAGACAGACCTAGCTGGGGACGTGAACTAACTTCTGAAGCAATTTCTATCTCAATAGGTGGTCCGTCACCCCAGTTACATTCGGAGGTGCCTAATGTTTTTTCAATGTATGGGAGAGTATAGGAGAGAAAACGTTAAGCACCTTTTTGTATAGCTCATGAGGGAGGGGGTGTGTCAACTTGATAATTTAGACAGACCAAGCTGGAGACGTGAACCAACTTCTGAAACAATTCCCATCACCGTAGCTAACCTGTAACAACAGCTACATTCGGAGATGCTTATTGCCTTTTCAATGTATTGTAGAGTATAGGAGAGAAAACGTTAAGCACCTTTTTGTATAGCTCATGGGGGAGGGGGCGTGTCAACTTTATATTTTAGGCAGACCTAGCTGGAGATGTAAACTAACTTCTGAAACAATTCCCATCTCAATAGGTGGCCCGTCAACCCAGTTACATTCGGAGGTGCTTAATGCTTTTTCAATGTATGGTAGAGTATTGGAGAGAAAACGCTAAGCACCTTTTTGTATAGCTCATGGGGGAGGGGGCGTGTCAATTAGATAATTTAGACAGATCTAGCTGGAGACGTGAACTAACTTCTGAAACAATTCCCATCTAAATAGGTGGCCCGTCACCCCAGTTACATTTGGAGGTGCTTAATGTTTTTTCAATGTATGGTAGAGTATAGGAGAGAAAACGTTAAGCACCTTTTGTATAGCTCATGGGGGAGGGGGCGTGTCAACTTGATATTTCAGACAGTCCTAGCTGGGGATGTGAACTAACTTCTGAAACAATTCCCATCTCAATAGGTGGCCTGTCACCCCAGTTACATTCGAAGGTGGTTGACATTTTTTCAATTGCAATGTATGGTAGGGTATAGAAGAGTAACCGCACGCTAAGCACCTTTTTGCATAGCTCATAGGGGATAGGGGCATGTCAACTTGATATTTTCCAGACCTAGATGGACACCTGAACTAACATATGAAACAATTCAAATTCCCACCTTCGTATACTCTACGCTATTGCACTCTATGATAAATTTTTGCAGTTGTTCACCACGAGTTCCATAGCACATCCGTGAGGGTGTGTATGCATCCGTATTTGTGTTGTAAATTTGATATGGACACTGCTCAGCCCATGGTGACCAGCAATAGAGTATGAAGTTATCTGGGTGGTCACCACGAGGTCTATAATGTGTATATTGGAGTGTACATATTATTATAAAAGTATAATAATAACAACAACAACAATTATATCGATTTTATCTCTTAGGTTTTTTTTATTATTACATGTATATGTCCACACAGCAAACTGTGTGCTTATCGTTATTACTTCAAATAATAATATTATATAACTATAATATTATGTATACATTGTTAATTAAGTATAATATTGTAATACTTATTGTTTTATAATAATAATATATTTATTTTCATGTGGATACTAACTGGGGACTCTTTTTGACCTTCGACGAACATTGTTGGTAGGCCGTCTGGGTACTCTGTACGGTTGCTTGGTATAAACTTTCAATGGCTGGCTATCTTTCAACGTGGAACGAATCGCGCGAATCAACCTCCAACCAGCGTCATGTGGGTTCGTTTGAAACTCATGTTCCTCCAGTAACCTAGGGGGACCGGGCGCATTCAAAGTATGTACGGAACACACTGTGGTAACTCTGTCGGAGAAACACGCTTGCCTGGATACAGAGCAGATATTTCTCTAAAAGAAGTTATGGCCCAGTGCGTGGAACATGGCAGAACGCCTTACATTATACGGCTACCAGATTATCGAGTCTTCCAAGTCTACGTCGCGGAAGACGCTCTTGGTGAAGAGTGCCTACAGAAGGTAGGTTATAGATATAAATATTCTTGTTATCTTATCCTAGGTGTAGATACTCCAACCGGGTATAAGGAACTGGGTTGCCATTCGAACCATTTCGGGTAAAAATGGGTCCGCGGCAGTCCTGGACGCTCATAGCTAATGTTATGTTTACAAGCTCATGTTCACGTGTATTCAAATTTAGAAGAGGCTTTGTGTTAAGCAGCATTACAACGTCGAAAAACAGACAATGTCTCTTCCAAGTCATCCCGATTTGCTGTATTGTTATGTATGGGACATGACTTGGTCGGAACAATTTACACCGAATGTGTTTGTCTGTACATGTACAGATATGTGGTGTTCTTGGGATAGTGGAGACGGATTACTTCAGTCTGTGCTACAAGCACAAGTACGGGATGGTGTGGATCAACAAGAGAGTGAGGCTGAAGCGGCAGCTGAAGGAACAGAAACCCCCTTACCTCCTAGACATGAGGGTGAAGTTTTACGTTCCACCGGAAAACATCATCCAGATGACCACAAGGTGTATATATGTATCTGTGTTTGTTTGTTGAACCATTTGTACAGCTTGGTCATCTGTACATGTGGCTGAGTAGCCTATAGTCAATGCAAGAGATGAAAAGAGGCAACTTTGAATTTGGAAAATTTGATGAAATTTCAAGTCTACAATAACACAAAATATGATGAATCGCGGTGAAATCAAATGTCATTGGGGATGAGACCACTTGTGTGTATAAGGCATATAGTGGGACATAATATTATACTAGCGAAGGTTTGTTTATTGTTATTATATTTCCCGTCCAATGGAACACAATAACTGTTGTCCGAAAATTCGGGGACAACAACAATTTCAGGAAATTACATCGCCTTGGAAACACTGTATGAGCCTCTGATCGCAAACTTAAAATTTACACACCATGTGTGTATGACGTTGTTTTGGGAGGGAATTGGCAATGAATGTGATTAAAACTGTCCATTTGCCAGGATTTAATTCACCAATGAATTTTTTCTAATGTTGTCAACATAATTCCTGCTATTTGGAATGTATGTTACAAGTGTGGTGTGTGTTCATGTCTTGTATGGGTGTACATGTATACATACATGTGCAAACACATTCACACATAAGTGTACACAATGTATGTGTGTTTGTGCATTTTGTGCCAATAATATACCCAACCTATACGTGTATACATATATTATGTGCAAACACATTCACATACAAGTGTACACAATGTATGTGTGTTATTGCAATTTGTGCTGATAATCCACCCAACCTGGATGCTGGAAGCTTAGTCTGGTTGGTTTTTCTTGACCTTGTAGGGATTTTTTCTACAAGCAACTGAAGCTTGACATGAAGGAAGGAGAACTGGCCGTGCCCCTGTCGAAGACTGGGTGGATAGGGTCCCTCTTGGCTCAAACTGAGATGGGAGATTGTCCCTGCTCACCGATACCCATGCTGATTTATCCTCAGTACTTTGCTGTGTGGGAGAAGGGAGTACCAAGGAGAATCGCTCTTGAACATCAGAAGCTCAGGGGTTAGGATGGCCTGTGTATTGTATGAAAATCGATAATTGAAGGGCTTGAGTTTCATTGCATTGTATAAGTAGATTGTGTTTTACATCCACATGCGTACATATAGTGTATGTGGACTGATATACATATGTAGGTACACACACACATGTGTACACACATGCACACATGCATGCACACACACACGCACACACACACAGACATACACGTACATACTCACATACATGCACATAATATGTGTATGCATGTACGGACTACATGCGCGTGCACACACACACACACACACACACGTGTACATCCTGTATGTTTACTTCAGGGATGAACAGAGAGGATGCAATGAAGTTGTTTGTCAATGAAGCGGCCAAGTTGGACAAGTACGGATCGAGGACCTTCACGGTGACAGACCTGGAGGGTGTTCACATCGTGTTTGGTATCGGAGGGAAGTGTGTGCATATAGAGTACCCCTTCCATGAGAAGCCTAATCAAAAGTTCGTACATGTACACACACATTAACTATATACGTATATAGTACTATATACTATCCTTTGTTGTGTACTACAGTATCTTCTGAGTGTATATATACTTGTGCGATACTTGTCAACACATTCACTTGTGATGTGTACACATGTGTTTGTATCTAGGGTCAGCTATCATGTATTGACTGAGGCCAGTTTTGACGGGATAAAGTTCAGGATAAAGTACAAGGCGTACAGCTCCGGCGAATTCACAGATAATGAATTGACCTTGAAGACCTCCTCTCCCAAGATGGCTCACTTGATGTTCAGGATTCTCACTGAGGATCACACCTACTTCACACAACCCACAGTCCACGATCGCGTTCTCAATCACTTCGAACGCGAAAGACTTTACGTGATTGTGAAGGCCTCCTTGCTGAACAAGCCAATAGAGAGAAAGTATCATTTCGATGTCGTGAGGTGAGGGGTGAATCCCTGGTTGGGTGTTAGCAGGCCTGGGAGCCCAGTATGTCGAGGTTCATGTCCAACAACCACCATCATGTCCACCTGCTGCATTCAAGTAGCCATTGCAAGCTAGTTGCACTCATTTTTCAGTGCAAGTGAAACTCCTTGATCTTTGGGAGTGTTGATGAGTGCAGTTTCGTCATCATTTCCATCTGGATGCTTCGACCCTGCAGTACGTCACCAGCAGAAACATCCAGATGGAAACAATGATGTTGACATATTTCAGCCCTCACAAACATCAACATTGTAGCCAAGGGTTACCATTACCATTGGAATAAACCGTGTAGTAGTAGTCTTCAAAGGCTTAGCATTTGAGTAGTGAACTTTATTCTCAAATTACCGAGATTATACCATGATTGGAGTTACACCATTTTACCCTATGTTGCTTATCAATCCAACAAGGATCAAATACTGTGAATAATATGTATAATAATTATTATCCATTAGCAATTCCTGAATGTCCTTGCATATGATAATGTACACACAGTACATACGTAGGTATTTGTGAATGTTTGAATATACTGTGTGCGTGTGTGCTTGATCCGGCTCGTGTAGGACTGTGGCTGAGTCCTTCCAGTACCACTGGAGGAAACTGCATCAGATGTCAACTGAACCTCGTCAGATTGTCGTCAGTGGAGGAGCTGCTGAGTCCATGGCTACGCTTGGGGAATCCCCTGTTGAAGAGGAACAGGATCAAATCATCAGGGAAGACCTCATCACTTCTACTGTGAACCCAACTCCGCCCACAATGGAGGAAATACAGCATTCCATTAATGGTCGTAGGTACGTGTGTGTTAAACACACAACTGTAATATAATTAGCATTATACAGTGTACGTGTATGTGTATGTATAGTATATATCATATAATATGTATGTATGTATGTATGTATGTATATACTGTATGTATGCATAACCGTATGTACATATTATGTATTTATGTATGCATGATAGTATGTATGTACAGTGTATATATGAGAAGTATAATTTGCACAGTACATTCATGTATTGTACATACGTATGTACACGTTACTCCATACACATGAGGAACTTATAGTCTGTACTCTAATTCAGGAACAATGGAGGAGGTCTCTCGAGGTGGAGGGGACGTATCCTCCATCGGAGGCAGACGGAGTCTCATGTTGCCCAGGATACAGACCCCGGTCCACATAGCGAGGACCAGACCAGTCCCCCTGTGTCACCGTCACGCTCCCTGCTGTCACCCTCCAACTTCCTCCTATCTGACAGCTCCGAACTGCCGCAAACTGATCAAAATTTGATGGAGAGTGATGATATTCAGGATCAGGATGGAAGAAGCTCCATCAAACCCGATCCTCATCACAGTCGTTTTGATGAGGAGGACAACCCCATTCCTTTGTGGATGAGTTTCTCCCCATCTGTCGAACACTTTATCGACAAGGTCCTCAAGTATTCTCCCAAGCAGGGGAGCACTCTACTCCCCACCTGTAGCGGCAGTGAACACTCGGTTACGGCTAGTTCGAGCTCCACCAAGGACGTGAAGTTCAGTGGTACTCACAAAATAAGGGCCAAGATCGACTTCAACATCGACGAGAGGAGAGAGGTGAATCCAGAAATAAGCAACAGACAGGATACCCCCCTCCAGGAGAACACAGAAGACAACCATGCTCTCCTCCAAGAAGAACTAGGGAGTGTTGCAGAAAAGAAGAAAGTGAGGAAGCAAAGTGCCAAAAGTACTCAAGTCCACGTTGCTGGTCTGTCAGAGTCGTCCCTGAGGGTTGTAAAACCTGTGATCGAGAAGATCAACGACAACTTCATCTGTAAGGTGTGCATGGATCGTTTCGTGAACACCACATTCTGTCCGTGTGGCCACTATGTCACATGTCGCCAGTGTGCGCAAATGCTGACCAACTGTCCTATCTGCCGATCACCTATCACCCATTCCATGTTGATCTATCAGTAACATGATAATCCTCAAATATGTTATTATATTACACATAACAATGTAATATTATTATTATTAAATTAGAATGACTGACTGTGTGATCATTCTCGGATGTACGCATCATGAATATTTTATATGATATAATTGTTTATTATTGTATACATGTCTGCTTAAAATTGCTATTACAATGTCATATTATTATTATTATTATATTTATATGCATATTATCATTTTGGCAGAAAATGTTATGTTCTGGGTTTCTCTGAGCACAGGACCAAGTACACAGTTTCTGTGGAGATTCCTAGTAAAGCTCTCCACAGGTGTGTTCACCACCAAGTGGGTGACCTTTTATTTAGGGGCAGGTTTAGGGCTATTTTTAGGGAAGGTTCTTCTGAACCCAAGAAAGACGCTCAAGTAATTTGAGTGCGGAGGGCAGAAGCCCCACAAGTTTTGAACTCGAATTACTTGTTCAAGTTGGCCACACTAATCCATGCAATACATGCATGTGTATAAATATACAGAACATTAAAGGTGATATTTCAACAAAAACTCTCATTACAATGATACAAATGTTATAGAAGATAACCAGACATTAATTGTGATATAATAAACATTAACACCAATCTCGTGATAAACAAACAAACAAACAACATAACGTTATAATAATGTACGTATACATACATTTAATGTCTTGCTACAAATGTATACCCAGTTTGTATAACTAACTGGACGAAATGTCTATATATGCATGTATAATATACGTTAGTGTGTAATAAGGTGTATAACACGTACACACTTTCATATCTGGTTTTGTTCACTAGACCACTTGATCCTTTGAAACTGTGCTGTCGGAAGTGGTGGAGGTGGTCACTGTGTCCTTCTGCAACAGCCTTGCCAAGAGCTCAGCCGTGTCCTCGTTCAGAGTGATGTTTGTTGACGCTAGAAACTGGAGAGCGCTGTTTAGCCGTGAAGCAAAGCTGTTCTCCAGACTGGAAGCTGACTGAGTGGCAGTGCTGCTGAAGTTTGCTTTGATCTGGGTCAGCAAAGAGGCAAGGTTCGGTGTAGGCTGTATTGATGGCTTTCCAGCGGGTGGCTTGGGAATGTTGATGGGAACATCAGCCAGCGGTGGGCGTTTTAGAACTGGCTCTTTCACCTTCTTTGATGCAGTCTTCTTCGGTTTGAGTGGTACATGAATGGCCAATTTAGCAGCACTGGTACTTGAGGTCTTGTTTAGAGCATCCAGTGGTGAATTTGCTGACAATGTACTAGGCACATTACCAGCTGGAAGGTTGGCCTGAGATGAGCTCAAAGAAGCAAGACTGTATCCTACTGTATTGCCAGGATTGGTCAGTTGGGACACCAGTGCTTGGAATGGAGTGTTGACAATGGCCTGAGAATGAGGGTGGTTGTTCACAGAAGGGATGCAGCTCTGAAGAGCATTGACAAAATTCAGTTGAGTTGGATTGAACAGAGGCATCCTTCCAGAAGACAGCAGTTGCTGTGACAAGGAGGGTTGGGCCTGTAAAACCTGTAAAGCTTGGAGGAGTTTGGCGTTTAGCTCCTGCGGATTTGTGATGGATCCGCTGTGTGGAGGCAGCACTGAACCACTGTGTGGAGGAAGAATAGATCCACTGTGTGGAGGAAGAACTGTTCCACTGCGTGGAGGAAGAATCATTCCGCTGTTTGGAGGGAGAACTGATCCACTGTGTGGAGGAAGAACCGATCCGCTGTGCGGAGGAAGAACCGATCCGCTGTGTGGAGGAAGAACCGATCCACTGTGTGGAGGAAGAACTGATCCGCTGTTTGGAGGAAGAACTGATCCGCTGTGTGGAGGGAGAACTGATGTGGTGGTAGTTGTGGATGCTGGTGACACACTCACCCCCAGCGAACAAGGCCTGGTATCGATACTCTGTGAGCTCTACAGAGTGAAAACAATGGAAGAGAGAGTAAAGGGAGTCAAATTACTGAATTTCAGCATACCAACTGTAAGTACATACATACATAGGTAGATACGTATATGTACGAACGTATATATAGTGAATTCTCACTAATATGCCATGGTTCATATAGTAAAAAAAAGGTGAATTAACGAGTTTGGTCGATTACCCAAATCATCACCCTAGCTATACACAAGTGAATCCATGTACAGAAGTGAGGGTGGAGGAAAGGTTTGACGGACAAAGTAGACGGAGGATGACAAAGAACATTTATCTTAATCTGCCACATCTTGACACTTCCTCTCATTATATAGACAATCTACAAAATCACCAATCTTTCCTTCTTATCCTCCATGAATTGTGATGGATTGCAGAGAACCCACTACCTATATCATACAAGAACATATACTTTGCATACCATGAGGCTACAATCCATAGTGTGGTCGTAAGGTGTTTCCTGCTCGGTGAATTCTGGGTCACATTCTTCAACGTAATCATCTTCCTCATCCAAGTTGTGTGGCAGTGGTGGCTTAGATGGGGGATTCGGTTGGGAAGCTCGAAGCTGCTTGTCTTGCATCGAGACAACTGAAACTTGAGGAGCAGCAGCGGTATCAAGCTGCTGCTGCTGCTGCTGTTGTTGTTGCTTTTGTTCAAGTTGAACTTGAGGGGTGATACCTATGTATGTACGTACGCACAACAGAGAGTAAAATAGTGCTTAATGGACATGGAATATAGTCGAGTGAATCTGAGTTTATAGTATGTACCTGTCACAAGTTGGTGGATTGGTACATCCATGCCAGCAGGACTGACAACAGACCCAAGGGGACGCACAAGCACGCGTGAAACGCTCTGAGCTGGTTGATGTGCGTGTGGAGCGATGCTGCAGGTGGTACCAATCTTCTGAGCTGCTCCCACAAACTGCGGTACTTTAAGGAACACGCTCGGAGAGAAATTCTCCGTGATTCCATTGAGCTGTTGAACCAATTCACTTGGATTCGGGAGTGTAGGTGACGTCTGTGTTAAAATAGACGTCGGGGCAGTGTTCTCCAATGTGGATTTTTTGGGAAATGCAGTGCTGACGGGCGGTTCAAGGTGCATAGGAGTCTCCTCTATACCAAGGGAGCCAAGGGAGCCATCAGGGACATCATCGAGGTCTTCAGACAGTTTTCTCTTGGGCAAGCTTGAAGGCTCTGAATTCACTCTCTTGACTCCAGCAACAACAAGTCTACGTATGTTTAGGGAAAGATGAATGACACACCAACATGCATACGTACGTACGTATGTTCACACCCACACCCACAAGCACATACAGTACATACACACACCTACGTACGTATCAGCACACCCACACACAGAGAGAGACAGACATGACTTTGTCCATCACTACATAATCGTGTCACCTGTCTCTGATTCAAGCACACTCATCCACACCCACACCCACACACCTTTGTCCATCACTACACAATCGTGTCCCCTGTCTTCGACTTGAGGTTGCTAGGTTGTTGAAGATGTAGACAGGCTCATTCTTGTCTTCTGAGTTCACTGGATTGCGAATCACAGAAGGCGTGGATGTCGGCACGTTCTCACCACAGCTCTTCTTCAGGTACTCGCTGACCAGGTTGTACAGTAAACAGCAGTCAAGGGTGGGATAACATCCATACAGATCAGTGATACACTCAGGATGACAGCAAGATGTATGGAGATCAGTGATACACTCAGGGTGACAGCAAGATGTATGGAGATCAGTGATACACCCAGGGTGACAGCAAGATGTATGGAGATCAGTGATACACTCAGGGTGACAGCAAGATGTATGTACACATGTAGGGAGATCAGTTATATGTACACACACACAATTGTCCTTGAAATAGCACTGAATTAAACACAGCACCATACACTATGTATGTCCAAAGAGTACATATACATCTGACAATATACATACATATGTACGTATGTACATAGGCATACGTATGCACTACCATAAAGAGGATATCTTTGGGGTATTTCTGTTCGAGAGGTTTCATTTCAAGACCAAACAGCACTGCTTCCAGTTCCAATGGAGTAGTGCTCACTGCAAACAGAGATGGGGCACATTCATACATAGGCATGCAGATACGTACGTACATACGTATGTATATGGTAGGTCTAACCCATCACTCACAAATTGCCTTTTTTGTCCTCTTCAGCATCCCAAGATCTCTATCGCAGATGGGAGAAGAGGGAGCTGAGTGCAATTTGACCTTCTCCTTCTGAGAAGTCCTTGTAGTAGGTGAGTCCAGTACTGAATGGAGACAGAAGGGAAAGTACCTTTAACTGGTACATATACGTATGTGTGTATATACTATACATACATAGGAATGTACGAAATATTATACCTCAAAAATGCACAAGTTACACATGTTCATACATACGTACGTATGTTGGAGTCTTGAAATTGAATCTACTATTTAGTTTATTAGGCGAAGTGTACATACAAACTGCACACGTATGATAAGTATACAAATACCATACAGTATCACATATACGTAGGTACTTGTATGCGCATACATATGTACGTACGTACGTACGATCAATATCTATGGCATACAAAGTACTGTGTGTATGCATGTATGACCATAGTTACAGACACACAGCTTATATGTAAATATTTGCACATGCATCCAGACACAAACCTTTGATGTTGAAGCAGTTCAGAAGAGAGTGCTTTGTGCCACATAGGTGCTTGCGTCCAAGGATGGACATTATCGACTTTGAAGAGCATTTTCTTCCTCTGAGGAGCTCAATATCCGGCTTCCTTGTCACAACTGTAAGCATTATAAGATATCATAATAATATTCGTCATTATGGGTTTCTAAGCCGAAATGGTCTTTAGATCTCAGTATGTTTTCCCCAAATAATTGAATTGTAAGTAGTCACTGAGCCAGGCTTTGCAACACAGTTTGGACCCGGGTTTCATAGTGTTGTGCATGCACGTACATATGCACATTTGTATGCACGTATGTACTTGGCCGAACACCAAAGTTTGAAATTGTCAGTTATATAGCCATATCCTGTTCAGGTGTGCTGCTACAGATAAAGTGCCAATTGATTACAGAGGGCGAAGTGTTCACTGCTGGAACGTGAGTTACAAGTGTGTTTCAGACCCGTACTCCATCATACGTACGCACATAACACACACACTCACACTGTTCCTACAGTTGGCACAAGACCGCACTCACCTATGTGAGAGGTGTCACTAATGTCTGGTCCGATCCAGTAGAAGCCCGGCTTGTGGCACCCCTCGGTGGTGCTTATGTAGTGGTCCTTTGCAATCAACCCCATGCTCACCAACACATTGGCAATGTCATAGAGTCTGCGAACCTTGGCTGAAGAGAGAGACATCAAAAAATGTGAAAGTACAGTATACGTGTATTAAACACATGTGACATTTGCATAGAAAGTGAGTTGTGTGTATATGAACACGACATGCATACTGTACGTATGTGTTTAATCACCATGTCATGTAGATACATATACGTATGTACACCAGCATGTATCACCAATACACACACACACACACCAATTCGTACGTAGCTACATATATATTCATGTTATGTTTGAGGGAAATCGAAATTGAGAAAACGCAACTGGTCATACAGATGTTGTATGTTGTAAATTTTCAAATTCAATTCGACACTGCAAAACACATGTACGTAGCTGAAGGACAGTTCAATTACGTTTGGCTCTTCCAGTCATGTCGATGGTCTCATCATCAGCAAGAATAACTTGAGCGGCAAAATCGAGTGTCACTTCACTCTCCTGGACAAGGTGATGGGTGGAATGTATGTACGCATGTACATAAGAGAAGTAGACAACCACACACGTACATACATACAATTACATCCAGACAAATGTAAATAAGTACAAACAGTCACACACACAGACATACATACGAACAATCACACACAGACATACATATATACGAACTACACACACAGACATGCATACAAACAACCACACACAGACATACGTATGTACGAACAATCACACACATAGACATACATATGAACAACCACACATATGGCATTTAACATGCACAGAGTGAGGAACTCACTGGTAGAACCAGGAGGAGCATGATGAACTTCTGACAGAGCAGGCCGAGAGAGCGATCATTCTTTTTCTCTTCCTCTCCATCGTCGTCCTCTCTCTGGAGCGGAAATGCTTCCCCCTGCCACTCGCTTCCACTCAGAGTCTGTGACAGAGGCTTCTCCATCACCTCTTCCTCCTGAACACCCAGGTTGAATTTGTTGTAGTATTCACCTCCCTTCATTCGCTACATGACAAACATGACATACATACACCATAAAATGAGTAAAATGTGAAAGTAACTCCCCCTTAAATGTACAGTGTATGCATGACTGGTGACCCTGTGAAGTAGCCCCTTTTGCTACGTAATTGGTCCACCAGTATGTTACGTAATAACATTTGATACTGACCTGATACTAAGAACTACAGAATATTCACCACGCACATACAAAAGCTATGTGAACTTCCCTAGGTTTGCATACGTATGTACGTGCATCTGTTTTGAAAGCAAACAACTTCTATGCTTACAAGGGTCCACCTACCCATTGAAATTCCGGATTTAGTAAGACATTTGGACGATCACAGAATATCATAGGACCTTCTAGCTCAGCGATGGCTTTCAACTTCCCGAGGGTAACAGGTAGGCCCTCCACTCCATGCCAAACATAGAGGTTCTTGCTGTGTTTCTCCACCAATTCCAAACTCTCGAAAATGTTCACTATGTCGTAAATCCTCCGGCGATTGATCCCTGAAATACACAAGAGGAGGTCAGCAGATGGTAAGTTGATGATGCATGATCACAGTCGGCTACTTGGTTAGTGTAAAGGGATGGCAGAATATTAACGTGTACATGTACATACCCACCCATAACCCCCCCCCCCACACACACACAGTTTCCCAACCTAATGTATTCGCAACTGCCTCCAGACTAAATGGTGAGTCTGTTCCAATATCACTTTCAGTCATGGTTAAGAACCTGCGTAGATAAGGTAAAAAGTGTAACAACAAAATATCGAGAGTAATACATTTTTAATATTTGGTACTCCATCCATCTTCTACACCCTCTCCAAACACACACACACACGCACCTACAGCACACTCACTTCCTACAATTTTTTTTTACCAGCATACTCACACCCTCTCCAAGCACACTCACTTCCTACACCCTCTCCAAACACACACACACACCTACAGCATACTCACTTCCTACACCCGCTCCACACACACACACACACACACCTACAGCATACTCACTTCCTACACCCGCTCCACACACACACATACACACACACACACACACACACACACACACCTACAGCATACTCACTTCCTACACTCTCTACCAGCATACTCACTTCCTACACAAAAGTCCTAGAGACTTTGCTTTGCGATCATAGTCGTTTTCAATTTTACGCACTTCCTTGGGACTTGTGAAGATAGCTCGCACTGCTTTGGACTGTGATGAGGTAGCTGCACAGGTCAAAAGGGAAAGGAGTGAAAAGATCACCTGCATATCGTGAATAATAAACTGAGTGCACACACCCCCACACACGCACACCCCCACACCCACACCCACACACTCAAACACCCCCACACACACACAAACACACCCCCACACACCCCCACACACACTCAAACACCCCCACACACACACAAACACACACACACACACACACACACACACACACACACACACACACACACACACACACACCTTCTTTCTCTTGCCTCTCCTTCTCTCTCAATGCTGGGCTAACTGCTGACATTAATATCTTGAGGTTTGCAGTGGGTGTGAGTGGGGTGACCTTGTAGTCCGTACAGCTCGTCTTGTTCGACCTTGGTGTACCCCCGATGGTCATTTTGATTGGAGTAGGCCCATTTGAACTCGAACGAGAATGGCTCTCACTTGGATATAGCGACATTTGGGTAAACACGATTGTTTCCGAAAACAACTGGATACTGTACCGTTCGTTCACATATAAGGGACGAAAGAGTACAACATAAGACGCTGAAAGTCTTTGTTATCAAAGAAACCAAAAAAATTAGGACCGACATAGAAATGTAATTCTACATGTCATGTTGGCGCGCTACTACCCGCCATGTTCGAAACGTCCAAAAATTCCGACAAGAATGACACGGAACAGTTGGACAGTAGTGGCAAGAAACTACATTAAAAATTACAAAAATACCAGTGAAACAAACCTTTGAATGAATATTCCTGCTATTTCGAGTACCTCGTCTCTTCCACAGTTTCGCAGGTACTTTTCCCGCCAACAGTTGAAAAGGTCAGGCTCACGTGATCCGAATATAAACAATCCAATGAAATTCGGATCAACCGCCCGCAAGCGCGTAAATGTAAATTAGGGAACCCCCCTTCTCAAGTACCTCCCGCGCGATATCGCGATCATTATTAAATTTACTTCTAATAATTCTGTCAGTGAATATAATATATAGCATAGCTTCATGCACATGTATATTTCATTATTATATACAAATTATAATTACAATGCTGATTTGATGGTATAACTGTCTAATGTTTGTAGCTTAATAAGTTAAGTACTGTAATACAGTGAATCATTAAGAGATATAAAAATAAGTGAAATAGATTACAGGTCATGCTGAGAAAAAAAATTAGTGACTACTTATAAAATGTGATCAAATCCAAATCACAATATCATGCATTGCTTCTTTCCTTTCTTTTTCTTCTTTTCGCCACCCGCTGTGAGTTTTTCTGATTTTCTGAAAAAAAACAATAACCACAAGTGTATACATTGAAATCTATCCAGAACGTACTGTACACACAACACACCTGATAACTCTGATGAGGTCGTGAAATGCTTTGTCAACGTTTGATCTATTTTTAGCACTTGTTTCCACGTACAAAATCTGCGGAAAAAAGAGAAAACTGGTGGTAAAAACATGTACAAAGGTAGGTACATACATAAGGTTAAAACAGAAAGTACAAGTTATAATAAGGAACTGAGATATTTATGACAGGAAGTGACAGTAAGAACAAAATCCATATGGACTTTGGATAGAAACTGAAACTGCCACCACGCCCTCCCCACTGGGGACAAACCCGTAGCTGCTGTGCCAAATTCAACCCTTCCGCTTCTGAAACCGCCCTCTCGTACTCCAAATCTGACTTGTTGCCAACAAGCAACATGGGAAATTCTGGTCTGCAATGGACACATGGATACAAACAGTACTGTTATGAAGAACTGCACAAAATAATATGCTGTACATATGCATGCATGTGAATAATATATTCGTACTTTACCAATACCGTGGAATTAGCAACAAAAAATATTTTGTGTAATTAACACAGAGTGATAAAAGACCCAAGAAAAAGTGCG
>OZ026551.1:5267373-5272373 GCA_964020155.1 Chondrilla cf. caribensis | reverse complement strand
CTATCTCCACCATACATTGGATTGGCAGTCAATAACCGTTGCTATATACTCGGATATCATTTGTGAAATCCGATCATCAACGGAGAGGCACCTCCCCAGGTAGAAGAAATCTCCAAATAAAGACTAGGCCAATCTTTAGAGAGCTATTCGCTTTGACAAAGTGTCAAATGACCGGAAATGGACAAATCCAAGCTCACCTTGTCGAACTGTGCGTCTTGAACCAGGCAAGGAGTTCCCTGAAGAAGGGAAACCGAATTCAAGCGCTCTCACACACAAAGGAAAAACGCTGAATGTGTACGGTACGGACGGACGGAGAGTTAACGATATTCATAGAATAATGGTTTCGTCACGCAGCTAACACGTGATGAAAGGGCTCCGCTAGACTACTCTCTGATACACCGTGGCAACCAAGTACTGTTCGATTGGGACGCGGAGTCAACTTGGGGCGGAACAAAGTACAATGCAAACAATAGTACCTATATACGACATAGTTTAAACAGTTTAAATCAATGTCTATTATATATAGCTTGGCTCTTGCATATTCATCCTCTTCCTCCACACAGGTAGTGTGGAATTTGGCATCTTGTGTGTGGGACACAATCCATGAGTTCGATCTTGCATGCACACGCTATGTACATGTAGTACTGAAGCTGACTGGATCCAAGCCGAGGGCCACTCATTGGCACAGGCATGGGGCTAGCAAGGTCCTTATTAAAAACACATCTTCTAACTAGCTGTAGCAAACTGGTTACTATTTTATTGTTTACAATAATTCGACAATGATTACATATTGTGTATAATCATTAATTCCGATTAAATGTATCAAAATGATCAACAAAATGGCACATAAATGTCTTTAGTGTGGTGCACTATTGCAGATTCATTAAATAATTGTTATTGTTATTATCATTGCTATGATTACGATTTCACTTCTAACTTCTGCGATACGTTGATTTTGTCTCCGAGACTCAGTGCCATACCCTGAAATGGGAAATGAAATTGAAATGGAAATGGAACAGAAAGTAGTAGAATAATAAACGGATGAGGTCATAACGTTCCAATATTCTATACTTGCATATATACATATGTATGAGTATGAGCAAGCACAGTACACAAATACACGCACGCACGCACACACACACACACACACACACACACACACACACACACACACACACACACACACACACAAACACAAACACACATACACACACACACACACACACACAAACACAAACACACATACACACACAAACACAAACACACATACACACACACACACAAACACACACACACACACACACACACACACACACACACACACCTGACTCTTAGCCCTTATCCTAATATGTCCCTGTACAGGTGTCTTCGGATCAGAACCAGGAAGCTTCTCAACGCTCACATTAGCCAAAGCATCCTCTCCAAAGATGGAGCGAGCATAAAGGTTGGCAGCCAAGAAGCCACAGTCACCAGTGAGGGTCTGGACGGTATTGAAACAGAAATCATACACACAAGGTGCATGAGGAAATGAATACACACAGAGAGCGTCTCTACATTTGGAGGAAGTAGAGTAGATGGACACACTGAAGGCCTACCTAAGGCTGTGTGTACATCGAACACAGCATTAATTCCGGAACATACAAACATGTAGGTAGGTTAGAATTGAAACTGGGGCTAAATCAATGTTTATCATAAGCACGACACAGTGGAACCTCTTCATAAAGGACACATTGGGACTACTTGACTTGTCCACTGTAGAGAGGTTGTCCACTCTTTTAAGAATTATGAGTTACAATTTTTTCTGGAGCACGCCCCCTTACAATGATAGGAATGTCCCCTCACCTCTTCTGGAGTCAAGCATTGCATGTTGGTGCTCCTCATGATGTGTTTGAGGTATTCATTCAGATCATTGATGTTGGTATTGACAGTGATCTAAAGGGATTGATGGAGATTGCTATCAGTGATGTTGGTATTGACAGTGATCTAAAGGGATTGATGGGGATTGTTATCATTGATGTTGGTATTGACAGTGATCTAAAGGGATTGATGGAGATTGCTATCATTGATTTTGGCATTGACTGTGATCTAAAGGGATTGATGGAGATTGCTATCATTGATGTTGGTACTGACAGTGATCTAAGGGATTGATGGAGATTTTTATCATTGATGTTGGTATTGACAGTGATCTAAAGGGAATTGATGGAGATTGCTATCATTGATTTTGGCATTGACTGTGATCTAAAGGGATTGATGGAGATTGCTATCATTGATGTTGGTACTGACAGTGATCTAAAGGGATTGATGGAGATTGCTATCATTGATGTTGGTATTGACAGTGATCTAAAGAGAATTGATGGGGATTGTTATCATTGATGTTGGTATTGACAGTGATCTAAAGGGATTGATGGAGATTGTTATCATTGATGTTGGATTTGACACCGATCTGAAGAAAATTGATGGAGATTGCTATCAGCAGTACCCGCAAGAATACACATCAAGACAGATCATTGAGGACACAATGTTATGGTCACGGTAGGAGTTTCCGTTCCTCCATGATTTACTCCAAGTTTGCACATTGGGAGAGAAATGTACGTATGTACATGTGACCCTTAAGGTGTCAGTTTCAACTTTAGTAAACGTACACACACATATACAAACTTGTACACACACACAGACACCGACAAACACACACACACATGCACACACACACACACACACACACACACACACACACACACACACACACACACACACACACACACACACACATACATACACACACACACACACACACACACACACATACACACACACACAGACAAACACACACACACACACACACACACACACACACACACACACACACACACACACACACACATACACACATACACACACACACAGACAAACACACACACACACACACACACACACACACACACACACACACACCGAATTCACCTTATTTTCCCACTCAAATTCCACCCACATCTTACGAAACTCCTCATCCGTACAGGAGGCCGGGTTGATGTAGTCCATAATGTCAATATGGATGTTGTTGAGCACAACACAGTTGCGATCGCTGGCAGCACCCACGATATCGTAAACTACGTGTCGAGGGAGTAGCAAACAATGATGTACGTAATCAATCTACGGATTAGTGTAGATAGTAATTAAGAAAAGTTCGAAATTGGAAATTTAATGTACACAGTCACTGTAACCTACACTGCTATTACAATAATAAAGCCTTAGCTATAACAAATATGTAAGAAACACTTAAGAATATTGTAAACTACGTGTTGAGGGAGTAGCAAACAATGATATACGTAGTCAACTCCAAACACTCGCACAATACACACCATAGTCAGGGTACAACTCCTACATATGCGCCCCATTGACATACGTAAGTATGTATGTTCGTTTTGACGTACAAGCTACATACGTAGTTCTAATTTCGTTAGGAGGATATCTATTCATAACAGGAGATGCTACCACCAAAGTCAGGAAGTTGGCCACCTTTCGGGAGCTGATTTACTGAAAAACTTGACCACCATTCTTGTGGCAAAGAAGATTCGATACTTGGAGCTGGTCAAGAACATGGAAAAATGGCTGACCCGATTTGCACCGGGAAATACTGCAAAAAACTAACTTCACCGAGCGGTTCAAGACCAGGTAAGGTCCTGATACTACCCCACCAGGCTTTCCCGAGACCTGCAATACTCAGCAGTGCTGTTAAGACTGTTGTGCGATCACAGGGGATGATTTCAACGACTTTGGAATGGTTGTCCATTCCAGAACTTGTTTTATAAGAGCTTGTTTTGTGTTCTTATTGAATGGAAGCCGTCATAACGTGTGCATAGTTTGAAAAGTAACGGCTTTGATGCGAATAACATCAATTAGTGTCACTTATTACACAAAGGTAGATTATTCAACACCACTCACAAACCAGGATATAGTGCAGTACCTACATCACACATCTACTTCAATGCATCACGAATTGTCTCCTGTGGATACCCTTAATGTTGGGTGAATACGCCCATACACTAGTATACAGTCAGACCTCTACATGACATCACCCTTGCTAGTGTTCCCATACACTAGTATACAGTCAGACCTCTACATGACATCACCCTTGCTAGTGCTCCCATACACTAGTGTACAGTCAGACATCTTCACAACATCACTCTTGGTAGTGCTCACATACACTAGTATACAGTCAGACCTCTTCACAACATCACTCATGGTAGTGCTCCCATACACTAGTATACAGTCAGACCTCTTCACAACATCACCCTTGGTAGTGCTCCCATACACTAGTATACAGTCAGACCTCTTTACAACATCACCCTTGGTAGTGCTCCCATACACTGGTATACAGTAGGACCTCTTTACAACATCACCCTTGGAAGTGCTCCCATACACTAGTATACAGTCAGACCTCTTCACAACACCACCCTTGGTAGTGCTCCCATACACTAGTATATAGTAGGACCTCTTCACAACATCACCCTTGGAAGTGCTCCCATACAATAGTATACAGTAGGACTAGACATACACTGACCTATGTTTCCGAAAATGATGCCGTTTTCAGTGGAGGAGATTTTGATAGTTGCTTTGATGTTCTCGAACCCATGTGCAGCGAGGACGGTGGGGACCGGCTTGTCAACAAGCCGCAGGTCACCTGGAAGGGTCAAGTGAACAAAATGAGAGTGAGAACTTGATTTGTAAAATAAATAGGGCAGAGAGTGTAAACATCAACAAAGCCTTGAAAAAAAGCTACATATTCACGGAAATCTGGTAAAATGTACCTTGAATTACCACATTAACAGAAAATTCTATGGATAAATAACAACAACAAAACAATAACATTATGAAATATGTACGTACAATTAAGAGAACACAAAACAGAAATAGAACACTGTAATTACTCATGGGAGCTAATTCTAATATAGTAAGTTGAATAACAACAACAACAACAACAACAACAACAATGAAACAAA